>LPNX010060475.1:0-31099 GCA_001517045.1 Pseudotsuga menziesii | reverse complement strand
ATCTTTGTTCATCAATTTTATGGCAATACATTTACAATTTTGAAAACAATTATGAGTGAAGTGATTTGTAATGGATTTTACAATGAGGGAACACTAATTTGGTGAAATAAATTATTCTCTTACTATTACATAATAATGCAGTTTTCATTTATCTCACAATTTAAGAAGTTAATAAATTTTGTCAATTTAACCTGATATGTCAATGTGGATAAAAATTAGGTTAATCCTCAATTGTTTAGTTTGTTACACTCTCATCACTGCCCTAACATTCAGGTATTAAAAAAAATCATCAAATATGAGGGGTAAAGTTTAGATTGAACCGAACCAAGACATTTAAAAAAAGCCAGTTACAATTGTCTAAAGCCATTATGTATATAAATTAAGTTTTACTTTACTTTAAGAATCACTTTAATTAGAATGAAATTATGTTCATGAATATTATTTTGACCAAATTTTCTAACATAATTTTTTGTGGTTTTAAGTAGAGGCTTTATGTTTATTCAGAACAAGTAATCAAATATTCCTTCTTTCAAGCCATAAACGAGATCCCAGCAAAAAGTTAAAACATGATCAAAGTTTTACAATGATTTCTGGTAGCAAAACAGTCTTCCTTATTTCAGGCCCTTAATCTGATGATTCTCCAACAAAAAGTTCAAGCATGACTTAAGTTTTGAAAATTTTAAATTCCATGCATCATGTAATGATCACTTGATTTTGTTTATTTCTAAATTTTGAGAAATTTTCAATAAAATTAGATTGTGCCATAAATTTGATTCCTTATAATAAGAATAAAAACCATTTTCCAACATACCCAAATAATTTAGAATGTTAAAACACCATAATAATTGACTAACAGTTTAATACCAATTAAAATGGGTGCATAAATATGAATATATATTATGTTTACATTGTGAATATTGTAAGTGTGGTGTTTTTCTCTCAATTGAAAAGCATGGAACATCAGTGAGAAAGTGGCAGTTGAAATAAACTATGCTTGGTGTTGTTGTGCCATGGAACAAAATTATAGATTTTATGTCAGTTGGAAAGCATGCCACCTCTTCAAAACCTCCTTTGCATGGCATGTCAGTGAGCAAGTGGAAGATGAAAGAAACCAGGCTTGATGTTGCTCTACCATGGAAGAAAATTACAAACTGCACTGTGATACTCTCAAAAATTCTTAAAAGATTGCAACATTATCATTGTGCTTGTATTTAAATTTAAGTGAAATTTCAGGTCTCAAATTCTATGGATGAATTAGGGAAATAATTATATTTTTTTCAAGGTAAGAATTATCGTGAACAAGCCATCCAACTTGTTCTCTTGGTTGCTGTGAAGAATGAATGAATTTTCAGGGAGCCATTGTGGGATCTCATGGCATTCATGTTTAATTCCCATAACATTTCAATTTCATATTTTCATGGCAAGGAATGAAGATAAATACCTATAAATACCTGCACCAGAGCATGTGAAACTAAGGGAGAATTCCCCTTAAAAAATTTCTCTGTATGCTCAATAAATCCTTTTGATGGCTAATCCTCAACAAGTCCCAAACGAAGTATTGCAACATCTCTAGCTGCATAAACATAGTCACAAGAGCTTGTATGAAATTGTAGCATTGCATGGAGAGGAAATGGCAGTTCTATCCTATTAGGAGGACTTCAAAACAAGGCCTAACCCTACATTCATATCATGTAAACGAATAAAATGATTAAAATACCAGATTTATCATGAGGTGAGGTTATGCACCTGAACATGTCCCAACAACACTCAATCCCTTGCAGCAGAGAAGCAAAGGCATCCTTTGCAAAAACGTTCAATAAACAGAACACAATTAAGCTTCACCATTCTGCCCTCCCTTTCCCTCTTTGATCTTCACCACAAAAATATCGACCTTTACATACTTGAAGAAACAATTGCTTTCTCGTTCTTTAAGGAATGTTGCTAGTTAAGTTTTGTAGATAATTTGTGTAGGCCCTAAAATTTCAAGACTACAGAACACGATTCCTTGTTGTTTGGGAAAGATGAGACCGACACAATTGCTTTCACATTAAAGACACTGCATTTTTTACATTAAATCATAACATAACTTTTAGCCACCTGTTGAGGTTAATTCGAGATCATAGTACTGTCCTTGGATCAAAACCATGGGTAGCTTGGCCTAGTCTGAACTATTTTAAGACAAAACACAGGGAAGAAAAACAACATTTATCAAGAACATCATCATGTCATGGTGTCATGTGTACTTGTATGTTGAAGCATGATATACTATGAAGGTAGAAGCCTAATTACCTATAGATGGGTCTGATATAGCAGGGCCTGCTTCTTTATTAAGGTCAGTAGAAACACCCCACCTAGGTTGCTGCTCACTTGCCATCACGATCCAAATTTAATCTAACTACCAACACTATTTCCTGCTAAACATGAAACCTGTCTTCAATCTATGCAGGAAACAACGTATGAAATCTGATATCCTATAGTTTGTAAGCTTGAAGAAAGAATTTATGTGTGGTGTCAAGCCTAAAATTAGAAGATATACAGTAGGGACATACAGGCCATGAAAACATTGACGTGTTTGAATTGCCATCAATGATGCAACATTGCATTTCACCATTGACTTGCACATATTCCACCACCCAAATATTTGAAACAACCTGCCAACCATAAATAGTTTAATAATTTATTGTAGAAATATTTTCAAGGTTTAAATGGATTATTCAAGCTACGCCATCGAAGTGGGAAGGAATTCCTGAGATAGATTCAGCCCAATCAAAGCTTAACAAATTTGCATTATTTAAAAATTCATAAAAATAATTCTTTTTAACTATATACAAACCACCCAAAACTATTTACTGAGGAAAATTTTATAGATACTATGAGAAAATTAATAGGGGGTGAATGATTTATATATATCCCCTTTCGCGGAAATAAAAAATGATAAGTTTTTATGTTTATGATCTTACACTTGGATAATGGCGATTAGTGTAAATACATGCTCCTTAAAGAGCTTGAACAATTATAGTTGGAGAAGATATATAATTATATAAAGTGAAGTGGTTCCAAAGTAATTTATACACATATGAAAGATATTCAAAATAAAGTTAAACGTGGTTAATGAAATTATTTAGGGTTATTCCCTTTAGAAGGAGGATTCAACTCAAGCGAAGAAGAAAAATCGCTACAAGTGAAGGATGAACAATTGGACGTCAATAAGAAATAGTTGGGCGATATTGGGAGATAGCTATGCATTGTTGGGGAAGAATAGATTTCAAAAATAAGAAGCCAACCTCATCATGAGAAGGGAAGCTTCACTGTTCTCCTTTTAACGTATGTTTGGTGTTAGTTTTCTTGTTTTTCTTGTATGTGTGTGTGAGGTAAGATTATTGTCATGGTGATTGTTTCCTCTTTGTTGGATGACCTTAGAAAAAGGGAACCGTGGTGTTTTATTAAGCTCTAGGATAAATATATGGAAATGAACTTTCCAAGTTAGAATTGAGTTCTATTTTTTGTGGTTGGTAAATTAAATATTAGAGAAAATTTCAACTCAAAATAGGCCTTTTAACTCTAATTTAAATTCCATGTCATCATGTGTTAGCCAATAAAATTGCTTTAAATTTGAAATACCGTATAGGTATTAAACACCTTTTTAATATAAATTTGGGGATAGGTGTATGTAATCATTGTGTGGAACTAAAGGAAAAATCCCCACCATTGATTTATCATTTTATGTTCGGCAATTAAAATCAACGCTGATGGTATTTTTGTGCTAGCCGGCACATTATAATTTGGGCAGCATGTACATATGCAAATTAATTAAAAAATACCTATAACCAGCTATGTAAATGCAACCATAATGAAAAGGGAATGATTTCCTAAGGATATGCGGGGGGGATGTCTAACCCTTGGGAGCCATTGGGGAAAATCCAAGTGTCAAGAGTTGAGCCCATTTAGCTGTCACCTATATCTTGTCTTACTCACCCTTTATCCCTTGTCTCATTCAACAACATTTTTGTCTTATTCTTGTCTCAACTACTAAATTGAATCCTCTAGAGTTAGTTAGGGGAATTTATTTCCCTAGGAAAACATTTTTGTATGGGTAGTGGTTTGTGGCAGGACTGTCAATCCTTTCCCACACACACACTCCACCAGGGAGTGCATTCATCCTCATGTGGGCCATAGGAGAAGGAGACAAATGATCCCATTTTCCCATCCTCATGCATAGATATGTGTTTTCTCCTCATGTGCAGGCTTTGGGGTTTTTCCTCATGAGGGAAAAGAGAACCTTCCCATCCTCACACAGTCACTCAGTCCTCATGCAAGCATACCATGACTCGTTCATTCTTCCTCTCCCGATTTTGAGGTGTACAATTTCCTTCACATTATGGTCTGTAAGGATGTAATCCACCTCCACGAAGGTGGTGTGTCCTCTCCTCATCCAGTTGAGGATTAGTGGTTGTCTTTCCCCGATGATTTGGGTTGTTGTAGGTTGTTTTGGGTTGTTTTGGCTACAATATGGCCATAAATGACTTTGGATTCAATTGCCCAGTCTAGGTTGTGTGTTAACCATTCTTGTCATTCCAGTTTTACTCTATGGAGTGGTGTTCCTCCTTCAAATCCCAGGGCTAGTTGTTTTGTTGTGTGTGCATAGTGGATTGGTCTTTGGACTATGTAGGAGTGGAAAGGAGTATGCTTGACAAACCTAGTGTTTTGCAGGAGCCTCATAGACAGAGCTAGAGGGATGGCTCTCTTCTCTACACCCCTTGAATAGCATTGGAAGGGAAGTCACGGCCTGAGGGACTGTGCAGCAGAGAAGGGAATGATTCCTTGTGTTCGGTGTGTGTGGTTTTCTTAGGAGTCAAGCTAGTTATGGCGTAGGCATCCTTAGCTCTTCAGTGACCCCACTAGCTTAACAGATAGTGCTTCCATCTCTTGATAACCTGATAAACCCAAATTGTTGGCTTGTTATGTGTTGTTTTGTACTCTTGGCCTGATAAACCCAACCATGTTGGCTTGGATAAGTTATGTATCCTTCGCTACATGTGAGCCATCTAGTTCCCCTTATCCCTTGTGGAATCATGCCCAACTCAAGGGTGGCAGTGTCACTGAGAGATTAAGGAGTGCACTGGCCTATGGTTGGGTGGAACGTTGCAGCGACGTAGCTAGTTGCAGGACAAACTTTATTGAAGATAATTAATCTTAATCTTAGCTCCTTGCAATTGTATTATATTATAAATGAACATGATGAATGCTTATATGTTGTGTATGTTGTATAATGACAAGTAATTCCTTCCACTGTATGTTTACGGAATTAGACATCTGCACATGTTTGATAATAGTTTTTTGCATCTATTTATGTTTTTTTATTCATTGCATTTATCTTATGTTCATGGGCCTAGTTTCTCAGATAGATAGTATTACGGTAACATCCTCTTCATTGATCGTAGGGTTGGGGACATGACAATAGGTATTATAAGAACAACTACTTTTTGTTTGTATTTTTGACATATATTCCTGTCTTTTTATTCAAATTTCGATTGAGAGAGATTGTTGAATGAGGAATTAAATCACGCCTCCAATGAGTACCCAATCGACATATTCTGATGGACCCCGCTACCCAAAAAACAAGCAATACTTGAAAAAACATATGTCATCATCACGTTTTTTCAGGTATTGCTTGTTTTTGGGCTAGCAGCGTTCGTCAAAAGTATGTCGAGTGGGTACTCATTGGATGCAAAATTTAATTCCAGATCCAACGAGCTCTCCCGATCGAAATTTGAGTAAAAACACGAGGATATATGTCAAAAATATAAACAAAAAAAGTAGTTTGTTCTTTTCTTCCTCCAAAATTAATAAATATTATTTTATTATTTTAACTATTATTTAATTAAAAAAATTTTAGGAGGCCCATTTTGAGTTGAAATTTCCTCTAACGCATATTATTATGATGTTCTTTACATTTTTTTTGTAAGTTTATGTCTAATCTATTAAGTAAAGATAAAATACATGTAGTGATACAAGTCTGTGTGTTGCTAGAATACAAAACCGAGCCAAACTTGGTGTTCTAAAAGTATCAAAAAATATCCTCCCCTTATAGGGGAAAATGGATCTTAGACAGTTCAAAAATATGAAACAAAGTATTTGAGAACAAAACAAACTGAGACTAGACCGTAGTCCATTACTGGATAGCCAAAATCTTAAAAACCGTGTAATCTGGACAGTTGGAGGACCAAAACCTAGAGACCTATACAAGTGGAGGACATCTAGACAAGTAGAGGAGCAAAAACTAGATGCCTGTCATCAGGGTGCCGCATATGGTTCCTCGATGATTGTGCAGCAATACTCAGTGCCCCATTGGAGAACCTGCTGCATGCCTTGCTCCCGCTCCTACTCTGATTTCTTATTGGCACCCATGGGGCCATTGTTCATTGAATTGCTGGAGTCTGGTACTAGTATCTTGATCAGAAAAGGTGACGTCTTTCTGGAGACAATTCCTTTCCTCCTTGCAAACTGCCTCTGAGGAGCGTTGAGAGTGCTTTGACCAGGGGGAGGAGGAGGAGGGGGAGAGGAGAGAGGAGGCGGGGGAGGGGACGAAGGTGGAGGTAGAGGGGGAGGAGGGGGCAGAGGAGGATGGGGTGGGGGTGGTTGAGCCAGGTCAAGAATATCATTGACGGCTCGCAGAATGAGTTTGGTGAGCAAATTTTTGAAGACCAATAGTTTTATCTGCGGGAGATGGTGTGGGTGGCAGCAGAAATGGCACCCGAGAGTTCATCTTCCCAATCCTTGATGAGGGTTATTAGTGTAGCCAGGAACTCAGCCTTCAATTCCCTCTTGTTGGAATTTTGATAGAAAGGTGGTTCTTTTGGGTCACCGGCTCTGTCGCGTCCTCTTCCTCCTCTAGGGGGTCTTCTTCTGCCTCTGAGAGGAACTCTTCATCTCGGTGGCATGTGGTTCACCAAGGGCATGTGAAGGAAACCAATATCCAGAGAGTGAAGTAGACATGGATTGCAATGGGGGAGCTCGTGGCTAATGTAGGCTGTAGAGGAGCACGTGGCTGATGCAGGCCATGGTGGAGAATCTGGTGAAGGAAGCTTGGACAGGCAGGGGATGCTCTGAATGCAGATGGTGGAGAAAATGAAATGGAGGACCAAATACTGAGCCAGATCCTGAGCCAAGGAGTCCTCAAGAGATTCCTTTGCACCATGGAGGTTATGAGCCAGTTGCGGAGGATATTTTTTTCTTGAGGGTTGGCTTGAAAGTTCTGATCCAACTAGAAGGTCAGCATCGTGTTTTGTTTGATATTCAATCTTATATGCATCCATAGGGTGTCAATATGGCTTGTTTTTCCTTCAAAGATTCTGTTATTTCTTTCCTTCCAAATATTCCAGATGAGGAACCAAGGAAGGAGCTGGCAAGGTCTATTGAGAATGGGATCTTCATAAGGGTGATCACGCCAGTTCTTGATGGTGTTAGTGATGTTTCCCTATTGACGGTCAGTTATTTTGCATAGAGTCACCATTTTTATCCATAACTGGTGGGTATGATGTTCTTTACTTATTTAAGAGGCCAAAATTATTTATAAGTGGAGCCTATTATTGAGAGCTAAGTTCTAATTTAGTGAATTGAATTTGATGTTCACAAGTCAACTTGTCCATTGTGAAGTCAATAAAATAATTTAGTGGATTAATTCCCAGCTTGGGGGTGGCCTCTCGATGGTAAAACATATGCTAGACAAAGATTCAATTGGTTGGGAGGAAAGTCGAAGTCAAGATTTTAGTTTCCCAAGTATGCATGATTCTGATAAGTAACCTTCAGTGGTCATGTTAATATTTTTGAATTAAAATTCCTTGAGGTTCTATTCTTGTTATGAATGAGATGAATGATTTAACTTGAGCTTGTAAACATTCTTTTATTCGTGTAAAAAATGTAATGAGTAAATTGTAGGTATCTTTCATTAGAAATTGGGTAATGTTTTCATTTTGAAAACTTAGCATTAATGATGTGCACGTTTAATAGTTATTCCCTTCTATGTAAAGTTGCTAACCTTTTTAGTTTCAAATAGTTGAGAGAAATAAATATAGAGGTTATGGAAATTAAGTGATAGAAGTGTGATGATGATATGCATTTGTATTTCATGCAAAATTTGAAAATAAATTTAAATGTTATAAGGATTATTTATTTGTAATAATTACCCTAGGGTAATAGTTATGCCCAAGTAGATAGTTGTGTTTCTTTTACTTATTAAAGTGAATGCTAAAATTTATATTATAAGTAGTTAAGGTGATTTGTTCTTCATGTGGCTACTATTCTTAGAACCACTACATGTTAAATTGTATAAGAAGGTAGCACTTCATCGCTTGTTGATAATGTTTTATCATAAATGGGACTATATATGGTTGAGTAATAAATTAAAAATAAATTATCATATTTCTCTAAATATTACTAGATAAGTTTGGGTATGTTACAGTTTCACTTCATGAAAACACATGGTTTAGTAAGGTAAGAATCCAATACATTTCTATTTACGAGTAGATTGTGTGTGTGTTAACAAATCCTCTTTCTCTAACAAAGTATGGACAAGCTTGGTATGGTAGAGAATTTCAGGTATGGAAAATAATTCCATGTATATAAAAAAATGCTTGGTATGGTAGAGAGTGTCTCCCTCCATGATAGGGAGTCTTAAATGTACAACAACAAGAGTCATTCTTCAAAATTGTCACTAATATCAAGTCAGATATGTGTGTAATATCAAGTCATATATTTCATCATATGATTGAGGTGGTGATGTTGTAAAGTCATGTAAGTAATATCAAGACTAAATACTTGTGGGAAATATCAATTCAGACTTATGGCTAATATGAAGTCAACGATTCTCATGCGATCATCCAGAAAGTGGGTACCCTTGTGGTGGGACTCCATTTATAGAGGAGAAATTATCTTCATGTTGAATCATAGATTTTATGTGATGTATTACTAACCATGGTCACTGATTTCTATTAAGTATCCTTTAGAGATTAGCTACCTCTAGAGTGAATTACTTTAGAAATAACTTAATGGTCAACGAGTAATATGATATGATCATAACATGTGACAATTCCTATGAGTATAATATGATATGATGAATTAATTTAAACACATCTAGACCATGCAATGAAGATAAAGAGATAATGCATAGAGAATTCAAATTACCAATATAATTACTAAAGTGAACTCGAATTACTAAGATTAATTTAAAGACTTAGTGGATGTAACAAATATGTATCAGTTAAGTATTGTAAGCTTCAATTAAAGTTACAATGTGTACTTCAATTATAAATCTCTAGTTAATTAAAAAGCTCACAGTGATCACTACAAGTAAATCATTTAGCATGATTCAGTTAATAATAGTTACAATGTGTACTTCAATTATAAATCTCTAGTTAATTAAAGAGCTCATAGTGATCACTACAAGTAAATCATTTAGCATGATTTAGTTAATAATAGTTAACTAAGTGTTGAATAAATATAGACTAGTTAACTCAATTAATTTCATTAATTAAACACTTTAGTTAAACTAAAAGATGACACTTAAGTTAATCAAAATATGGCACTTCAATTAATAAAGTGTATTGCATGACAACACTTGAGTTCAAGCACAATAACACTTAAGGTAGCCTATTAAGTAAGTGTGGATACATACAGTTAGATGTTGAGTTCACTCTAATGTCAATTAATCATTAGTTAATCTCAAATATGAAAGGAATGGCACATTAGTAATGCATAATGATATTTTCTATGTAAGAAATTGATATTCCAGGTAAGCAATTTGAAATTGTAATGCATGTATGCATGATTGGCATGAAACCATTCACCATAATATACATGAAATGGTTCACACAAACATGTAAAAAATGTAATAAATGTTTTAGCACAACCACCATCCATATTTCGTGGAATGTTATGCAGCCCCGTATGATACTTAATTAATCATAACATGTACTTGGTATCCCTCTTGATCTTTGCAATTCTTANTTATTGGAGACATATATATATATATATATATATATATATATATATATATATATTCATCGTGTTTCTTGACAGAAGCTCACTACAACATGGATATTCATACAACAATTCTACTAATTAAGAAAACATATGTGCACTTTAAAGGAAATAATCCTTTCAATGGTCATCATATTTTTCATCATATGAGTTCTTATGGATGGTTTTATCTTCTATAGTTGTAGAAGCATGAAATATTTCTTTCCCTCCTTACTTTTATTTGCACTCCCTTGAATAATGGCCCTTCTTGTTGTAGTTGTAGCATACGATATTTGACTTGTCAAATCCTTTTTTGTATACCTTATTCTTTGGATAATAAAATTCTTTTGAGAGAAATGTTTCTTTCCTTTCTTCATCATTTTCATGAGAGCAAGTTTTTATTATTTGATGAGGGTATACTTTCTTTGGATTCACCCTTCCTCTTATGGTGGTCATGCCACAATCTCTCAAAGTTAGGTTTCACCTCTTGGACATTTAGTGTAGCTAAGAGTGTTTCCCATGAGGATGAGATACCATCAATAATAGTTTGAATAAGATCATCTTCATCAACTGCTACTCCAATGCTAGCAAGTTTATCTTTTACCTGAGATATCTTGGGGAAGAAGGAGGAATTTTTCTCAGCCTTCCCCATCTTTAGGTTTCATATATTATTCTTCAATTCCCTCTTTTTACTTAGGGCCTTGTTCTCATATAGGTTTGTGAATGTATCAAAACGGTCCTTTGTGGTCTTCAAATGAGTAATCACATAAATCAAGTTGTAATTTACTGAATCATAGATTCTCCATTTGGATTTATTTTGGTTCGTCTTGAAGTTGATGCGCTATGCATTAGATGTAGGCTCCTCCACCCCAGTGGATACGTATCCATCCAAGTCATGTTCCTCAAGTATTTCTAGAACCCTATCCTTCCAAGTGTTGAAATTCGAAGTTCCCTTAAGTGGGTATTTCAATTGTTTTGATATCGATGCCATTGTCTTCAAGTATGGTGTTCAATTCCTTGGGATTAATGTAGGATCAAGTTTGTTTGACAATACTTTTCTCCTTCACGCCATGAGTTCTGATACCATGTTGAATCTGTGCAAATATGTTGAGCATTGATCTTTAATTATTTATGTGTGGAAATACTAAATACTTGAAAGCAATGAACCATTCATACACATAAACATTCAACCATAACACAAGATATACCCTAGGAAAAATGTCCAAATAGAAAGGATGAAAAACCCCAACAAATATTCTTAGTATGATTATGATAGATAGTAAAGAATTCCTTTTACAATAGAAGATTGCTTTCAGCACCCAATATGCAAGATAAGAAATAACGGAGATCCGCAGTGTAGTTACATAGCAATAGAGAAGAGAGATCAATTGTATGAACTTGCAATGTGTTCAACAGGGATGATTTTAGGGGAAAATTTTAGCCCAGTGGGCTATTTTTCCATGTTTTTCTCCCAAAAAAGATTCGTCGTTTTGCAATTTTTGAAGCCCCGTTTCACCCAATTTTGATGGGGTAAAATTTTTTCACCCTAAAAATCGCCAAATTATTATATAAATGATATAAAATCCTTGGAAATTAAAATGTTTTTTGAAAAATACCGCTAATCATTTTATAGTTGTCGTTTTAAGAATTAGTAATATTCGCCAACATTTATACACTTTTAAATAAGTATGGTTCCTTAAAATCATCCCTGGTGTTCAGCACATAAATAACTAGAAAGAATCAATGCCATTCAAGATGTCATCAATCATTGCATGGGGAATAGTGCATCACATTCATATAAACAAAATTTCCTTCCTTGAGAATTGTGATGTGATTTTATTTCTTCAATAGTGCATTAACATAATAGCACAATTTGTTTCATCTTTAACATTAAATCATGCTCAAATGACTTCATGATGAACTTGACTTATAACCAATTGCATGACCACTTAGTTATAATTTTTAATGTCCTCATATTTTTGGACATAAAAGTGTTGAGCATTCCCAACACATTGGGGGGTCAACGATGCATTAATTACCTCACGTATGGAATTTTGTCCAAATATTATTTGTGAGGAATTAATTAATTAGACTAGGATAGTTTCGCTAAATAAAAATTATTGAGGCATGTATTTAATTTTTATTTATCATTAATATTTATTGTGCAATATAACATGTGGAATTGAGCTTTCCATGTCAGACACAAGGCAAGCCAACTTGCCAAGGGAGGAGATCATAAAAGTGGAAACTCTATGACAAAAGAAGTCAAAGATAAAAGGGAAAGTGCCCAAAATCTATGACAAAAGTTGTCATAATAAAAGTAGGCAATAATTGACTAAGGAGGGCGTGGTTTCCTTTTTGAGACTCAATCTAAAAAGAAAGAAATTTAGAAAATATGTCATAGGGAAAATCAAGAAACAATTGACTATGTAGGGTGTAGTTTTCTTTTTGGAGGCTCAGCACAAAACAAAGAATGGTAGAAAAAGATGACATTGACAAAAGAAACAACTATGGTACTAAGGAGCATGCAGTTTCCAAGTTTGATGAATGACATGGATAGGGAAACAACTCACAAGCATTCCTACTTTCCAATTACTCAAGGAGGTCGAATATGTGGCTGGGGTTATGGATTCTATGAGGATGACTTGCTCTCACAAGTCACCTATTGCCTCTACTTGCTAAGAAGGTCACCCAAATATCTATTAAAAGATAATTCAATATCGATTTACTAGTTTGGTTGATGTGTTAATTGGTTTATTCTTATGTGAGCATGCCATTCTGAGTGATGTGCCTTAAACACTTGGGAGATGAACCTGAAACCTTCCCTTCCCACTCCTTCATTCCCAATCCCTCTCTTTGAAGGTATAGATCGCATGGTGTTCAGATACTAAGGTCATAACATCCATATTTTGCAGCCTCCATCTCATTCAGGTCAAGCTCCAGTGAAGTTGAAGCTTCACCTATGCTCTCAGCCTTCTTTATGTCTAATTTTGGGGCTCCTTCCCATCATTTCAAGCCCTCTTATGTAATGTTCAGTAAATACAATTATATATTATGTGTAATAGATTATATAATTTTTCATTTATATTTTCATGCTGTAATAATCCTGTCCCTGAAGTTTACCCTCTCAGTTTCTCATGAAAAGCTTAATTTGTCATTGTAATGGGGGGAATTGATCAATATAGTGCAATAATGAGTAATAAAATGTTGTGGGAATGAGTATAATTGATTATATATTTCCATTGAATCTATATTAATTTATTTCATATTTCATTTTCTGTATCTAAGTCATTATGCTATGATATTTATACTTAATTCTGCACCCTCGCTAGAACACTAGTTTTAATTGACTAGTTTTACAGTTTCTACTATAAAATGAGTTCTACCCACTCAAATCCGATTCTGTCAGTTTCTGTGGATCAATGAAAAAACAATACCCATAAATAAATCTATATAATATTTTCATTGAGGACAAAAAATGATTTGGGAGCCTCCATTGCACAGGACTTCATTAGGAAAAAATTGCCTAAAAATTCCAATTCCTTCCTAAACTCTCCAGACATATACAGATATGTTAAAACTATCCCAAAACATATTTTATGCTTTCTAAAGACTAAATAACACATATTTGTTTTTCCCCAAGCCCCTTATCAAAAGGAATGAACAGATTTCCCTAGTTTCACGGTTTTGTGACCCAGAAGCGGGGGAGTAAGCTTTCGCATAGCAAATTTTAAAACCCTAATGGTCCCTGATATAAATTTGTTAGGGGAAATTAATTCATGGTTCTTAACTTACATTTGGTTTCTTCCCACTTCCTACTCCCATGTATTCAAATTTCCCAGCAAAACACCTTGAATTACCTAGTCTGAAGATTCACCGAGTGGTTGTAATTTAATATCAGAAAATTTATTTAATTTGCAGCATTAGTTAGTGTTCAGGTATGAATATCAAAATTTGGAAAATTACAGTGGTATCATAGCACTTTCCTCCACCCTTGTCAAAGGTAATCTCTTAGTGAATAAGATTTTTCAAATCACTAAATGCAGTTACAACTATGAGGTTGCTACCAATGATTGAAGAAGACATTGAGCACCATGATGAAGAATATTATCAAGATACCACATGCAGTACCTCATATATATAATGTAGGGATGATTTTTATGATTTATTTCCTCCATATTATGATGAATCCATTTGGAATAAATCTACTAGTGTCAGTGATCAAGTGTTTAATGGGAAGAACTCTAAGAAATATTCCCAGTATTTCATGGAATACTGTTCCCAGTATTATCTTTATAAAACATATTTAGAAATCCCCAGTGTGGTGTAAAAATAAAAAATATTTCACACATGGTTGATGAAGTGTGCCAAAAAGTGGAGACTAGTGGTTTACCACCTATAGCAAAGAAGGAAGATTCATCAAAGCAATTTTCTTGACCAAGCATTAGGAGAATGTTTGGTTTTTCTTCTAATAGAGTGTCCAAGATCTGTGAGTTGAGCACCAATCAATATGACTAAGATTCAAGTTCCTTGAAAGAATATGAATGTAATCCATGTGGAGATGAAGACTCAACAGTAAAATATCTGGTTGATGGTAGTGTGGAGAATGAATGCACTTCCAATTTATTTGTGGGTGATCTACAGATCATTGACAAATATGTGGGATCATGTATGGGTGGAGAGACACCTTTTGGATAAGATACAAAAGGATATTTCAAGTCATTATTATAGTCACCATTGGAGCCCCCTAAAGAATAAGAAAACATGATCACACCGCCTGGTTGTGAAGCAAAAATTTTGGTTGAAGAGTAGGCCACCAAAGTATCTGTACGTAAAGAAGGTAGGGTGAATAACATGGATAATAAAAGTTCTTATTTTTTCAGAATACTTGTACATATGCAACCATATGATCCATGGTAATATAAAAAAATTTCATTTGTATCTGAGGACTGCTAAAGGAAGGAAAATTGTGAGAGAGATAAATTCATTCCTAGTTTCCCTGTTGGTGATCACACAATCAGTGAAAAAAAGAGTGAGGGTGTCAACAGTGATAAGATGGTTAATGAATATCTTTTATCATATCCAAAATAAGAATAAATATCAGAATTTAATTCATCATTGGAATTTCCTAATGAAGTGGAGGACAAGCCCCTACCATATGGGTGTGAACTAAGAAAATTGAAGGAGAAAAATCTGATGCAATGAGATGACCACAGTTCATAAATTTGGACTCCCTAGAAGCATCATGAATATAAAATGACAAGGAATGAAATTATTTATAATCACATGTCATTCCAACCTTCATAGATACCTTGCACTTCACATAATGGAAGTGATTGTGTAGAAAATTCAAATGCTGACCTATCTGTTGAGGATGAGTTCTATCTGGTGGATCCATGCCACAAGAAAAAGGGTCATATATGTCATCTATTAGAAGAACAAACCTTAGTGGATGATATTATTTGTGAGCCACATCATTTTAGTGGATCACTAAAGGAGGATAGAGATAATCTTATGGAATCCATGAAAAACCTTGTTGACATCAATGCCTTGGTGGCAAGATGTTGTTGGAAATATTCAAGTGGAGAGATTGAAGAAGAATCCTTTTTGGAGGAGTGCATAGCACTGAAATAAGGCATGGACAAGATGAAGGAAATCTATGTGAACCTACTATATAACAAATATAATATCCTTATGATGGCTGATATGTACCACAATGCACTCAAGAAGGAGGAAGAAGAAGTTGACAGTCTCACTCATGAGTTGGAGATCACCAGTAACGCATTGAAGAGCACACAAAGATCCCTTCAAGAGTCAAAGATGCAGATATATCACCTTCAAATGAATTTGAATGTTTCACACCTTTCATGTTGCATGGAATGGAATGTTCTAGGTTTAATGGGGAAAGATCATGTGGACGAAGGACATGAGAAGAGAGCATATTTGCATATGCTTGGGAAAATCTATGAGGAAGACAATACGAACCAAGAACCCATTGATATTAAGGAGAAGGATGAAGTATTATTCTCTATCATAAATATGTCTAATCACTTTCCATATGGATCAGAAAATAACGTTCCTTATTCATCCATTAATTGGGTGGATAAAGAGACCTTGGGAATGAAGATTGTGGGAGGTAATGAGTTCAATTTATGTCATGAATTATTTTTCCTAACATGCTAGAAGACACAAAGATATATTTTTCAACACTTAGGTACCACCCATACACTTGCACATGAGGTGCATTCTTATTTGCATGTGCTTGAGGATTGCATAGACAAGTTTGATGAGAACCAAGCACTTGGTCTTTTCCAGGAAAAAAACAAACAAACAAACAAACAAAATAGAATTGTTTTCTGGAAAGAATCTCTTCCCCATGAAAGATATAAATGAAGATGAATGTGGGGAAGCCATAATTTGGGTGGATGAGTATTGCAGATATCTAATCCATATTTCTGCCCACACTTATATTTCAGCCTCATCAAATGGGGATGAAAATTGGGAGAAGGAATTTTCCTTGTTGGTGCAAAAAGAAGAGTTGGAGAATTTCCTAGAGGTTCATAATTATTTGATGAATGCACCATCACCCTCTAGTCAGCCACATAGGAACATATTTATGTCACTTGATGCCATTCAGCCACATGTGGATTGGGTTGAATATTACATGTCACACATGGAGTCTTCTTGTAGAAAAATTTCTGCTCATGAGCAATGGAAGGAAGATGAGAAAGCAAACTGCCAAGAGGAGTTGATGAGAAAAATATCTTGCATAAAGTGGTCTTGGTGGAGTAAATCCACATAGTTAGATGGATTCTTGTATCCTTTTACTAGTGTCAAATATTTGATCCATTAGAAGTGTTCACATGGACCTTTTGGTAGGAGTGCCAGTACTTTTTTAGCTTGGATGAGGGGACACTTATATGTGTTTCTTGCTTGCATTCCTGGAGAAAAATGTGATACATCATCTTATTGTGAACAATTGGGGAATCTATGGTTGTATGGGAGGATTCCTATAATTGTCTTGAGAAATGGTACTCACACCTATGTCATTGAAGCAAAATCATTGTGAGGTTCAATGCCGATGTGCATCAAGCACATAAAGAGCTTTATGTTGGGTGGGGAAATCTCGCATATTTCCAACTTTGCATTGATAATTTACAATTTTCAGTGCAATGGTATGATTTCCACTTCATGAATATTATTTCATGTGATGATGGAATTTTGCTATTTTTACTGATGAGTGGAATGAGGCAGAAAAGACCTTGGGACCCTGGAACTCTTGGGAATGACAGATTTCCAAAGGGAATAACAGTATTTGGATACTTACAGTTGAGGAAATGGGATCCAACATATTTTTGTCTGATAAGTTGTGTTGGAAGGATTTCTTATTGAAGGGGGTGCAATGCAAGCAATGGAACCCTAGCATTACTTGTTTTTTGAGAAACTTTACATAGTGGCTTGATGGAGCAATTCAACTTTTTTTCACATGAGTTCATACTCCAGTTCTCCTACATGGTGGAAAAATTTGTGGCACTCTAGAGTGATTTTGCTTGAGTACAAGTAGATTTGGGAGGGGAGGACTGTCATGTCCCCATATTTTTTGACATAAAAGTGTTGACCATGCCCAAAACATTGGGGGGTCAAAGATGCATTAATTACCTCACGTAGGAAATTTTTTCCAAATATTATTTATGAGGCATTAATTAATTAGCCTAGGATAATTTTGATAAATAAACATGATTGAGGCATGTATTTATTTTTATTTATCATTAATATTTATTTTACAAATAACATGTGGAATTGATCTTGCCATGTCAGGAACAATTGGAAAGCCTACTTGCTAGGGGAGGATATTAAGAAAGTGGAAAATCTATGACAAAAAGCAATCAGAGAGAAAAGGGAAAGTGCCCAAAAGCTATGACAAAATCTATAATAATAAAAGTAGGTGACAATTGAGTATGGAGGGCACAGTTTCCTCTTTGAGATTCAATCTCAAAATAAGGAAATTCATAAAATCTGTCATAGGGAAAATTAGGCGACAATTCACTAATGAGGGTGCAATTTCCTTTTTGGAGGCTTAGCACAAAAGTAGGAAATGTAAAAAAAGTTGTAATTAACAAAAGAAGAAACTATGGGCCTAACGAGGGCATAGTTTCCAATTTTTATGAATGACATGGATAGGGAAACAACTCTCAAGGGTCCCTAATTTCCAATTACTCAAGGAGGGTGCATATGTGGCGAGGGTTAGGGCTTCTATGAGGATGACTTGCTCTCATAGTTCACCTATTTCCTTTGCATGCTAAGAAGGTCACCCATAGATATATTAAGAAGCATTGAAGCTCAAGTTACTAGTTTGGCTAATGGATTAATTGGTTTATGCTTGTGTGACCATGTCTTTCTGAGTGATGTGCCTCAGAGACTTGGGAGATGAACCCCAAACCTTCCCTTCCCACTCCTTCATTGCCATTCCCTTTATTTGCATGTATGGATCTCATGGTGTTCAGTTACTGAGGTCCTAACAGCCATGTTGTTTAGCCTTCATCTCATTCAGGTTGAGCTACAATGAATCTGAATATTCACCTATGCTCTCAACCTTCTTTATGCCTAATTTTTGGCCTCCTGCCCATCATTTCGATCCCTCTTATGTAATGGTCAGTAAATACAATATTATATTATGTGTAAAATATTGTAAAATATGTCATTTATATTTTTCATTCTGTAATAATTATATCCCTGAATTTTACCCTCTCAATTTCTCGTGAAAATCTTAATTTGTCATTGTAATGGGGGGAATTGATCAATCTAGTGCAATAATGATTAAGCAAAGGTTGTGGGAATGAGTATAAGTGATTATATATTTCCATTGAAGATTTATTAATGTATTTAATATGTCATTTGTTGTATTTAAGTCATTCTTCTATGATATTTATGCTTAATTATGCACCCTCGCTAGAACACTAGTTTTAATTGACTAGTTTTACAGTTTTTGCTATAAAATGAGTTCTAGCCACTCAAATCCAGTTATGTAAGTTTCTATGGATCACTGGAATACCAAAATACTCATAAATAGATCCAAGTAATATTTTATTTGATTTCATACAATTGTTTTGGAACCATAATTGTGGGATACTTCCTTAGGCCAAAATTTCCTAAAAAATCCAATTATTTTCTAAACTCTCCTGACATATCCAGATCTGTTACAAAATGTACCCAAAAATAATTTATTATTTCTAAATTCCTGATAACACCTCTAATTTTTTCCCCAGGCACCTGGTCGAAAGGACTGAACAAATTTCCCTAGTTCACGGTTGGGTGACCCAGAAGCGGCGGAGTAAGCTTCCGCAACGCGGATTCTAAAACTTGAATTGTACCTGATATAAAAAAAATTATGGGAAATTAAGTCATGGTTTTGAACATACCTTTGGTTTCTTCCCATTTTCTACTCCCATGTCTGTAAATTTTCTAGGAAAACACCTTGAATTACCTAGTCTGAAGATTCACTAAGTGGTTGTAATTTAATATCAGAAATTTTATTTCATTTTCAGCATTAGTTAGTGTTGATGTTTGAATATCATACTTGGGAACATTACATAATTATAACTCAAGTTCCATCATGCAATTCTTTAACTCGAGTGGCATATCTTAAATGCCGTAAAGAAAACAATTAATTAATGGAATTGTCGTCTTTTAATTTAGCTAAAATGTTATATTTTAGTTTAAATAAAGTATTATCAATGAAAAATACTTTATTTAACTATTCCTTATTTATTAACACTTTATTTAACTATTCTTAATTGAAATTATGTTGATTGATTTAAAGAAGTGACCATTGTGAGTTCTCCTTTAGTTATTTGATGCATAAAGTGTTGCTTTAATTGAATCTTAAGAATATTTAACCGAAGCATACATTGTTATTTTAATTGAAGATTTAACAATACTTAGTTGAGGCATACATTGTTACTATAACAAAAGCTTTAACAATTCAAGTTGATATTGATCAACTCAAGTCATTTCCTAATCTATTAGAATTCTCTTTGTTCTCTATCATTTATTTTTATCTCTTATCTTTTACTACATGGTCAGTATGTGATAAATTTATTTTATCTATCATATAGGATTATACTAAGAATATTTGTTCTCTATTGTGATCCTATTATATTACTCTCAAACCAAATGATCATATGCTAATGTAATTCACTCTAGAGGTGACCATCCTCTAAAGGAGACTTACTAGTAGTCGGTGACCATGGTTAGTAATACATGGTGCAACATTAATTCTTCAACATGCAAAGAATTTAGCTTTATAATTAGAGGTTGACCTCATGTGTACCTCTATAATTGTAGGTTTTCCTCAACACGTGAGAATTTTACTTGACGCACAAGCCTTGATCCTTGTCCAATGAGACTTTACAACATAATCACTTTGATATATCAAAGCATTCACCTAAACACATGAGGAATAACATTTTACCCTTAAGGTTTAGTCATTTGTATGTCCAACCTAATAATTCTACTCCATGTTCTTGATCCCAACTCAAGATCCATACCTCAACAAATGAGTCCTCCGAAATTCACAATATTGGATTGAAGAATGACTCCTCATGTTGTACCTTTAATAGTTGTCCCATATATAGATGATATTTTGCAGCTTTTACAACTAAGTGTCTTTTTTGGGTAGGGGGTAAATCATTTGGAGAATTTCCTAGCGTGAGGAATAATGTGATCTCTTCTAGGTGATATGGGATATATTCCATTCTAAATAATGTGTCATTTTGTAGCTGATCATCAATCGTTCCATTGGATTTACCTGATTCTATCCCAAAATTCCATGATTGTGTTTCACATGATTCACTATAAATTCAAAAGAAAATTCCTAAAAAAAAGCAATCATTTGTATATTCTTTGACCTTCTTACACAAGATTTTTTACTAGATACTTCAAGGTGGAGTGAGTCATGAATAATTGTAGGTATCCTCTAGAAAGGTAGCTGTAGAAATTTTGTAATGCATAAATCATAGCTAATCCTTCTCTCTTGGTTGTCATATAGTTTTTATCTGCTTGTGATATATTTCTATTGGAAAAGAAAACTTGATGGTCCATCTCTCCTTCACTTAGCTAGACTAGTATATCACCAAGAGAGATTCCTAATGTGTCCACATGGACATGAAACTCATTTTTCCAATTATGAAATGCTATGATTGGAGCATTTACCATTCTTTATTTCAGTGTGCTGAATTTTTTTCATAATCTTCGTTCCATTGAAATGCCTCAGCCTTCTTCAATAGTTTCTCCATTGTCGTAGTAATGGATGCATAGTTTCCAATTAATATTCTATAGTATTTAGTATGACCCAAGGTGTATCACAATTGTCATACTATCATAGGTTCCTATAGATTTAGAATAGACACAATATTTGCAGGATCAACCAGTACTCCATCATTTATACAATATGTCCTAAAAAGGAATACCAAAATTTGCACAGAATATCAAATTCCGTAGGTTCAATGAAATCCCCATCTATCTAGAATCATCCAACATAAATCAAAGAAAAGAAAAATGGTCTTTCAATAAACTATATACCGTCTAGTCATTGATATATACTTCTAAGAATAAATGAATGAACTCTTAAAAAGTTGTGATCACTATCCTAAAAAAGAAAATTGGTGCATTCTTTAGTCCGAATGGCATAACATTGTATGTGAATGGTCCCCATTAAGTAGCAAATTTAGTCTTCATCTTATCTTCTTCAACAATATTGACATGATTATATCCCACAAATCCATCAATGAAAGAGTAGGCTTCATCCCCCTCCAATTGATCTAATGCTTCATGAACGTTGTTAGAAATGGGTCATGAACGCGGGAAACATTCAGGTTATGGTAATAAAGATAAACTTGGATGTCTTTCATAACCTTATTTCTATGGATAATAATGGAATTGATCTGTTCAAACTCATAAAGTGAAAAAATAATGGCTACACTCAACATGTGGTCAATCTCCTTTTTCACCTTTTTCTTTATTTGAGGATTCAACTGACACAGTCGATGCTTTTTATCCTTTCTGACAAGATTTAGTGCAATGTTCATCTCCATAAGGTCTCCCTGAATACCTTTTAGTTCTTTTTTTTTAAATAATTGTAACTTCAGAAGATAGTCAATTGTACTTTTATTGTTATTAGTATTATTCCTCCTTTCAGAGATGTTGTTCCTCCAATCAGAGATGTCATTGATGTTGATATTTTGACCAAAATCAGAGAAGCTTGAACTTAAAAAAAATTATCAATAAATTTCAACATATATGTATCTCATAAATCAACCACATATGAATCTATCAACCACATCTGAATATCGTAAATATCCGCCACATAAATATATCATCCACCTAAATATATCAGCCACATGTAAATATCATAAATATATCAACCACATAAATCATCTTCTTAAATAATCCATATAAATCAGCTCCATAAATCAACCATATAAATCAATCAACCATAAGAGTCCAGATATACCCTATAAAAACCCTCCAAACACAGAGGATGAAAAACCCAACAATTCTTTAACTATGATAGATAGATTTGTAGAGAATATTTTACAACGAATAAGAAAATTTCCTGATAAGAAATATCACCTCGGCAGTAAAGAAGAGAGATCCAATGTAACCTTGACAAAACAATTGTATGCAACTGTATTGAACTTTCCATGTTCCTATCATATTAATAACAAGCCAAAATCCTTAGCATGAATAAGGTAGCACATAGGAGGATCAATAAAAACACTAAGAGGAACACATAGTGCATTCAAAAGGAAGAGGTAAATAGAACTCCCTCCATGCAAACATTATCTCCCTTCCTCTCCTCAATTAGCTTTAATTGAATAATCATTGTGTTGAACTAAAAGTGAACTAACTTGAACTGAATATTAACTGACTTGAACTAAATGTGAACTGAACTCAACCTTTAACTGATTGTTGATCACTTATTTCACATGCTAACTTAAGTGTCATCAATACTTCACTCTTAGTGCCATCCATGCACAATTTCTATTATTAACTTTTCCATGGATCTCGTTAGTTAACTGATGCATGTTGATTGATGGACATTGAGATCTTATTTACTTAACTCATTAGATTCATTAATATTTCAATTTATTCTTTGAATGAGGGATTGATTTAGGCATTCATATTTAACTGAAGATGTATAACTTGAGTTCATTCAAATATTTTCATGGGCAATTAGAATTCCCTTTCTCTATGCTTTATGTCATTATCATTAATTAATTAGTGCATGGTCCATATGTGTATTAATTATTTATTCATCGTATCATATCATACTCAAAATAATTATTCTATACATATTGATGATCATATATATTACCCTAGGCCATATAGTCATATGCTAAAGTAATTCACTCTAGGGGTGGCTAAGCCCTAAAGGAGACTTATATCACTCAATGACCATGACTAGCAATATATCACATATTATAACGACATGACTTGATACAAAAAAATTCCATCTTGATAATTGAATATCTATTCTCATAGTGACTGTCTTTGAGAATCATTGATTTGATAGAACACAAGTCTAGACTTGATACAACACAATTCTAGACTTGACACAAACAAGATCAATATTGATACAACACAAGACTCCAACCTTGATACAACACAATATTCCGATATTAGTAAAACACAAGATCATAGTACACACATCCACCTCAATACATGAGGACATAGAAAGGACTTCATACAATAAATTGGCATGGCTTGATACCACACAAGTCTTGGAGAATGACTCCAGATGTTGTACAATCAACACTCCCTCTCACCGAGAGGGACATTCTCTACTTTACCAATAATTTCCTTCCCTACCAAGAGTTTCTTATAAGTATCTCAACTTTATTAATGACAGTGTATTTGTACACACATTCACAATCTACTCATCAATAGCTATGTACTAGAATTTTATTTTACATGACCATGACTTCGATGAAGTAAAAATTCATCTCAGTGGGTTATATCATAAAACATAAGTTTTTTCATAAACCTTTACTATTAACACCTAATAACTGCAGGCTCAAGTCTTTCACCCTAGTAGGTAGCATCCAAAGCTACACCAATCCTTAGCATGTAGTACTATCCACAAAATACATTTACCTTATGTAGTACCAACCACAATACACGTAGATAATACTAAGCTATACAATAGGTCTACTATGTATAAAAATACAATAAAGTACCTATTCTAATGTACCTCAAAGGTACTCAAACATATGATTATCCACAAGCATAAAAGATACAACAGGTATTTAAGTACTTTTAGAGACCAACCATCTACTTATACAGAGTAGCATCATATCAATCTTATCCAAAATACAGTTTCTCTAAACTAGAAACTATGGATTTCATATTCATAATATACAACACTTTGATTCTTTAATATCATGAAGAAATAAAGTCTTATCTTTTCTTTCAATCTTCAATATTTGTTGACTCCAAGAATATTCTACCATATGAAGAATTTCTTAGTGATATTTCCATTCTCTGTCATGTTCTTCAAGGCTTGATCACTTTCATAGTGTTTCCATATCATAGTACCCCACATAGAAAATTGTATGTCTATCTAACCTCTCCAAGAGTTTTAACTTTTCCCTAACAGTTCAGAATATAACTCTTCTAGATTATCCAATAGTATTCAAGAATTTGACCATGTCTCTTCTCATATAGATTCTATCTGCAATGTATCACAACCCTTGGCTACCCGAGTCTTCTACCATGAATAAGTAGTTTGCTTTTTTAAAATGTTTATACCTCTGAAGATACATCAATACTCTCTCTTCAACTAGAGGATTCTTTTTATACTATACCAATATTGTTCTCTACAGAGGATTACTCAATATGCTGGAAATTTTGATCATTCGTGGATATGTACAGGAGTTACACAATTCTTTTATGTACCATGTCTTAGATATAACTGACTAGGAAATTTGTAAATATTTACTCATTTACAATATGCTTTATCTAGAGAAATATATTTGATGTGATATTTCTCAATCATTGTACTAGTTAGAATCCATATATTCATGAAACTTTATTTCACTAACCGCGAAATGTATGAATCTACATATACTTGTACTAAGTAGCTAACAAAACACATGCTTTGTTTTACATGTCTATGTATTGACTGTAAAGAATGTAACTGATCCTAGGACTTATATATGTATCTATAAAATTTATGCAATCCTACAACTTTGAATAAGAATTAGAGTTAACTTCATGTGTGTGGTCATGGACTTATAGTCTAATGTTCTTGAATCCTTTTAAGAAATCAAATGAACATTTTTCTCAATCAGAAGAAAATGTTTATCTAAATATTGTTACAACTCTAAAATTTAAGAATAATCCAAGATTATTACATATAGATTCCTTCTGAATATGAGTACTGTACATGGTTTCTACATAGAAGGAGGTTAATTTAACCAGTTCCACTGATTTTTATAGAATCTAGCAAATCTAGCTTTTCCCTCTCAACATCTAGGATGTGGGAATCATAAATTCGAGTCCTCCATCTCAGAGGCTCGTACTCCTCTATATATAACACATATATGAATATAATTATTATAAATACATTATACATTACCTTCACGAGTCTTTACATTTTCGTAATAGAATTAGGGATTCTATTCTATCTTCTTCCTAAGAAACCTAGTAACCTCTTGGTCTATTCTCTTTCAAGATCATCCATCAGAATGAATCCATATTCATGTCATTCTTTACTTGTAGGACAAGGAATATGATTTTTTCCCACAAGACAAATTATTCTAATGGTTAGAACCACCTCATACTCATTAATTTTATTCACATGAATATATACTGATAATAATTTGCATTGTTATGTACAGATATTAATTGATTGTTTTGACATAACTCATACTAATATAATGAATTGATTTACATATTTATATTAGTATCATATTAGTCCCATATCAGCCCTATATTAGTCCCATATCGGTACTTTTGAATATTAATCCAACCCCATATTCATATAATAATTTCAGCCTTGTATTCATCAAGGTTTATGCACTATTGTGTTCATAACTCATGAATAGTCATGCAACACTATATATTATATCTCATGAAACAAATTATGAAGCCTTATATCAGTCCTATTTGTGTTGATATCAGCCATATATAATTCTATATCAATATTATATCGGTCCTATATAATGTCTCATAATATGCACTTCATGAGACCTACAACATACCAATAAAGACGGAAAACAATGTGTATGCTCAACACAATTCCAGAGTCCAGGACTACATATATCTATGTGACATTCATGAAACATATTAAAAAACATTTATATCTGAGTTATAATATAATATAACAATCAACATACAAAGTACTTATCTTTTATTTATTTGTTTGTGCTCCCTCTTGATCTTTGTAGCCTTACGAAGAATACTGGAGTCCTTCTTTATTCACTTGAATGGAAGAGATTCTTTGTAATAAAATGATTTTTCCCTTTATTGATTCTTTCCATGAGGAGAATATTCTCCTCTTTAGTGTACACAACCTTTCTTTGGATGTTCCCTATTCGTTGTGGAGCCCAATATTCCAAATCCAGAGATGTTACTCAGTTGTGTTTGTACCCCAAGTGTATTGTACACTCATTCCCCCTTCCTTGGGGTTCGGGGTTAACCATAGTATTTTCCCATGGTATGGCCAACAATTTTGTGGACCCATGGTATTGGGTTAACTATAGCATTTTACCATGGTATTTACCTTATAAAAGAAAGAATTGTAACAAGACTGTGCATGGTATTATTTTGTATTAGAAGAGAGACTGTGAGAGTGTGAAGAGGAAGTGCAGCGGTTTTGCTACAGGTTGTATCCCTTCATCTTTCAGACTATAATAAAAGGACTGGAAATTTCTTTGTGGACTTAGCCCATCATTTGGGTGAACCACGTTATAGTTGTGTCTCTCTGTAATGTTTTAATGTGTTTTGCATCTTGTTTAATGATTTAACTATATATGTGTTATTGTTGTGCGGTCCTATTTTCTAACAATTGGTATCAGAGCCAACAGGTCTATTTGGTTGGTAAACTCATAGGAAATAAGGGTTCCTGGTTCGAGTGTGAGAAATGGTGGAAGAAGGAAATTTTAGGGTTTAGAAATTTAACGGCCAAAACTATTAGTTATGGAAGATGCAAATGGAGGACTATCTTTACTAGAAGGATCTGTACCTGCTGTTGGGCAGAAGAGAAAAATAGTCGGAGGCTATGAAGGACAAAGAATAGGAGGTTCTTAACAGAAAGGTAGTGGGAACAATACAACTGTTCCTAACTTTGTCAGTGGCCTTCAATATTTCGAAATAAAAAACAACAGAGGGTGTGATGAGTGCATTGAGTAAGCTTTATGAAAAACCCTCGGCTTCTAACAAGGTATTTTTAATGAAGCGTTTATTTAGTATGAATATGTCGGAAGGTGGATTTATCGTTGACCATTTAAATGAGTTTAATACACTTACCAATCAGTTAAGTTTTGTAAAAGTGAACTTTGATGATGAGGTTAGGGCTCTTCTAATCTTGTGCTCATTACTAGAAAGCTAGAATAGCTTGGTCATGGATGTAAGTAACTCTATCCCTAGTTCAAACACTCTTAAGTTTGATGATGTTGTTGGTGTTATTCTTAGCGAGGAAATGCAGAGAAAAAGCACATCTGCGATATCAAGTAATGCATTGACCATGGAGATAAGAGGGATACAAAACAAGAGAGGAAGGAGCCTACAAAATCGTAGCAAGTCTAAACAGGGAAGATCCAAGTCCAGATTTGGAAAAATAGAGTGTTGGAACTGTGGTAAGAAAGGACATTTGAAGAAAGACTACCAAGCACCAAATCAGAAAGGTGAGAGGCAGAAAGAGACTACTCAGGAAGCGAATGTAGCAAGTGATGTGTTACAAGATGCTTTGATTCTTGCATTAGATAATACTAGAGATTTTTGGGTTGTAGATTCAGGGGCTTCATGTCATGCTACACCCCATACAAAATTCTTTCATGATTATGTTCAAAGTGATTTTGGACATGTTTTATTCGGGGATGATGAACCATGTAAAATTATTGGAAAGGGTTGTGGAAATTGAACCCAGTGATAGAACAATTTTACTCACAACAATTATCAATTGTACATGCAAAATCACTCACAAACGAGACTGAATATGGAGCTGAACACTAAACTGTATTAACTCAGTGTACAATATCCAACCCTATAATAACATAGGCTGCTACATTAAATAATTGCATAAGGGATTCGAATGCATGAGGAGGCAATTCAAATCTAGTCAAAAGCAGGCTTACTAAAATTAAGCAATTCCCCCATAGGTGCATAAAGTAGTTTCCAAATCAACTAAGGAGATCACGAATTGGAAAAATCACTTAGGCAAGCTAAAATGTGATGGAAGGACAACTCATACATTCTTTTCATAGGAGAAAAGAGTGGAGGATGTGGAGGACAAAAAACTAGTTAACCTCACCTAGTCAAACTTTCCCAATTGCCTTAAAGCATTGAAAAAGCAGGCAATAAAGCAGAAAAAGCAGAAGGGCGCCTAGGAGGCTAGGAATAAAGCATATTTGATTCCTTGAGGTTTCCCAAGTGCTCCATGAGTCAAAATAGGCAATTTTGACCACTATGGATAGGTAGATGACAACTTGCATAAGGTGGAATCATGAAACTAGGAAAATAAGACAAAAATGATTAATTTAATGTCTAAGGTAGCTAACTATGGGTTGATTATTCTAACAAGGGTAAGGTATGGATTAAGTTAAATAATGGAAGTGAATGGATGCTAAAGTATGTAAGGCACATTCCTGCTATGAAAAAAAATATGATCTCAACATGGCAGTTGGGAGATAGCAGTTGTTTGTCTATGTTTGGAGAAACATGGTGGAATATCACCAAAGGATCACTGGTAATAGAAAAAGGAGATAGGGTACGTACATTATATTTATGTCATCATAATACTGATTATTCTATCTCTGTAGATTCCATAGAAACAAGTGCGACGCCATGGAATCATAGGCTTAGCAACATGAGTGAGAAGGGGATGCAGATTCTCCACTCAAGGAAATTGCTTCCAGATCTAAAGCAATTAACTTTGGAATTCTGTGAGAGATGTGTTTATGGAAAACATAAGAGATTTAGATCTATCAGGGTTGGGAAACAAAACAAGAGTGAAAAGTTAGAGCATGTCCATACAAATGTATGGGGACCAGCCCAGGTACAATCTCTTGGTGGCTCTCATTATTATGTTACTTTTATTGATGATGTAACTAGAAAAACTTGGGTTTATTGCATTCGACAAAAATCTGATGTGTTTGATACTTTTAAGAAGTGGAAAGCTTTGGTTGAGAATGAGATAGAAAAAAGGTTGAAATGTCTCAGATCTGATAATGGAGGCGAGTATTGCAGCAAGGAGTTTGACAGTGACTGTTCACACAATGGGATTCACAGAGAAGACAGTCCCTAGAACACCACAAGAAAATGGTGTGTCATAAAGGATGAACAAAATGATCATGCAGTGTGCAAGGTGTATGAGATTTCAGGCAGGGTTGCTCTTACAGTTTTGGGCTGATGTTGTAAACACTGTTGTTTATTTAATAAATAGAGGGCCTTCAAGCGATTTGGATGGTGGCATTCCACAGGAGGCATGGATAGGTAAACTGGTAAAATACTCATTTTTGAGAACTTTTGGTTGTGAATCATTTGTCCATTTTGATAAAGATGATAGAAAAAAGATTGAGGCTAAATCCAAGAAATGTACCTTTATTAATGGATACGAGGTTGATGATTTTGGTTATTGCTTATGGGATCTTAAAAATCACAAAATCATTAGGAGTAGGGATGTAGTATTCAATGAAAAGGTCATGTACAAAGATCAGTTGCAAAGAAAGAAAGAAGAAAAGGAAAACACAGAGTACACAGTGCTTAATGAAATCAAAGAAAATGAAGTTCCAAAGGAACTACAAAATGAAGAGCAGCAATAGGTCCTGAAACTCCTGCAACTGTAAGAAAGTATACCATGTTAAGTAGACCCCATAAATGATTCTCTCCTTTACTGTATTTTTTATTGATGATTGATTCTGGTGAACTAGAATGTTATGAAGAAGCAATGCAGGTAGAAACTAGAAAGAAGTGGGAGCAAGGCATGGATGAGGAGATAAACTCATTGGTAAGAAACCAGACATGGGATCTGGTTAAGTTTCCTGTAGAAAAAAGGGCATTGTAGAATAAATGGGTTTATAGGTTGAAGGGAGAAGATGGAGGCAAGAAGCGGTACAAGGATAGACTTCTTGTAAAGGGGTTTGCAGAAAAGAAAGGTATAGACTTTGATGAAATATTTTCTCCCGTTGTTAAAATGACTTCACTTAGAACTATTTTAAGTCTAGTGGTAGTAGAATATTTGCATATTGAACAGTTAGATGTAAAAACAACCTTTCTCCATGGGTATTTGTAGAAATATATTTATATGCAACAGCCACAGGGGTATGAGGTAAAAGGTAAGGAGAATTTGGTTTGCAGGTTGAAGAAGAGCTTGTATGGCCTGAAGAAAGCTCCAAGGATGTGGTATTTAAAATATGATAAGTTTATGACATAACAAGGTTATGATAGATTTCATTGTGACCACTATGTTTATTTCAAGAGGCTAGATAACATAAGATATATTATCTTGTTATTGTATGTGGATGACATGCTTATTGCAGGGTCTAACATGCAGGATAAAATGTGCTCAAAAGAAAACTAGATAATTCATTTGCAATGAAGGATTTGGGTGCTGCAAAGCAAATCCTTAGTATGAGAATAACAAGAGATAGGAAAAATTGCAATCTGACATTGTCTCAAGGTGAGTACATAGAAAAGGTGTTGCATAGGTTTAGAATGTAGAATGCAAAACTAGTTAGTACACCTTTAGCTATCCATTTCAAACTAAGTAAGGAGATGTGTCTAGAGACACAGGAAGAAATAGATTACATGTCCAAGATTCCCTATTCATCAGTGGTTGGAAGCTTGATGTATGCCATGGTGT
>LPNX010060349.1:578858-771387 GCA_001517045.1 Pseudotsuga menziesii | reverse complement strand
CTTGTGCAAGTTGCTATTTGCCTATCCATAGAGGTAAAACTTGCCTTATTTGACTCATGTAGCACATGGGAGAGCTAAAGGAATCAATTCTACTTTATTCATGGCCTCCTAGGTGCCCTTCTGCTTTTTCTGCTTTATTGCCTGATTTTTCAGTGTTTTAAGGCAAAAGGAAAAGCTAGACTAGGTGAGGTTGACTTGTTTTTTGTCCTACACATCCTCCTCTCTTTTCTGCATGAAAAAGCATGTATGAGCTACCATTCCACCACTCTTTAGCTTGCCTATGCCTTTTTTCCAATTCGTGAGCTCCATGACAAATTTGGGATCAGCTTTTTACACCTATGGGGGATTTGCTTATTTTTGGTAAGCCTGCTTTATGCTAGTTTTGGATGCCTCCTCATGCATTTGATTTCTTGATGTATTCTATTTATTCAGCAACCTATGTTATTACAGGGTTGGCTATTGTACACTCAGTTAATACAATTTAGTGTTACAGCTCCATTTTCAGTCTCTTTTGTGAGCAATTTTGCATGATCAATTGATAATTGTTGTGAGTAAAATTAATCTATTGCTGGCCTTAATTTCCATAATGACCCTATACTACTCCCCTGACCCTAAGAGTATGGAATATTGGTACTCCAGATAGTGTAGCAATGACTCCCTCTGGTGTATCACCCTAGTGTGAATCCTCTTCTGTTGCCTCCTGCTCATCGTTGTCCTCATCACTGTCTGAATACACCTCAATGTAGTGAGCCTTCGACTTCCCTGCACATCTGTGTTCTGGTACCCATGGTTCCTAATAGGTGAAGCATAGCTTCTTCCTTCTCAAGTCTTTCCTAGTGTCCTCATCTAACCAAGTTTTCTTGGGCCCGTTCTGTTGGAAAGGTTTCCTATCCTTGTCCCTAACAGGAAAATTGGTTTTCAGTGGGAATTTGTTTTTGGGGACTGAATCCTGAAGATCTCTTGCTCTGCTAATGGCATCCTGCAGAGTGATGGGTTTGTAGGCTTTCACCCATCCCCGTAGTGGCTCTGTGAGGGCCTCAGTGAATAACATGGTCAATCTGCTTTCTGACACATCTATTACCATAATGGCTAGCCTCTAAAAATCTGAAATGAAATCTTCTACACTACCAGTCTACTTGAGTTGAGCCAACTCCCTGAAATGTATCTCTGGATCTTTCCTGTCAAACCTCTCTATGAGCTTCTGAGTGAACTCACCATAGGAATGTATGGTGTTGTGACCCAATGTCACCAATTCGTGGTACCACCATTCGTGAGCTTCTCCGTCTAGGTGAAGCGTAGCCAATTTAATGGTGTCTGTCTCTGTCATGGGGTTGAGTTGGAAATAGGTATCCAACTTCTGAACCCATATCCTCGCTGATCCTATGTGAGTCCCATCAAATTTTGGGATGGTCAACCTGCCCAAGGTCTTCTGCAACTCATAGTTGTGATTGAAACCCTTGTTGAAATTCCTAGGCCTGTTTCTGCTCTTCATGTTGCAAAAATTTGAAAAATACATGGTAGCATGAAACTCATCCCCTAAGTCTCTATACTCCTGTAGATAAACCCCAAAAGGCTCGCTAGGTTCCACCTGCATGACCGGGCCCCCTACTGTATCTGCCAAGAAGTGAGGCATGGTAGGCCTAATAGAAGGTCTGTTGTATATATGCGAAGTATTCTGAATGTTAGTGTACGCTGCCTTTCCACTGCTGCTTGTAGATCCCCGATCTACTGGTGAGGGAGGTGTACTGTTGAGACCTGTTTCTAGTTTTGCTGATAATCTATTGATTGCATTGAGGACGTCCTTTTGTCCTTTGGCTAAGTCTTGCAATGCAGAGACCAAGCTGCGAAACTCCATTCGATCCTCTTCTTCTCCCGTTCCTTTTCCCCTATCCAAATGTATACCTGTTTGTTCCATGTCTGAGTTGGTATCTTCTAGTTGGATATCTTCAAATTCTTCTGTGTATCTACTCTTCCTCCTCCTATAGGTTACAAAAGGATCTCCTTCTGTATTCATCTACTTTTCATTTCCTAAGCCCACAGCTGGCCAAGAAAACAGCTCTGATACCACTGAAATATCCCAAATCCCGATATTTTCTATTTCTAAGCAAAAAGGCTGATACAACTGGGCATGCAAACTGCCATGCAAAAATCCCTATTTTATAGGAAAAATTAGGGTTAGGGTTTGTGAGATAGAATGAACACTTACCACTGATAAGACAGTGAAACTGCTTCGGATAAAGTATGCAAGCCCTGAGAACTAGATCGGAGATGGGCAGACCTCTTCTGCTCATAGTGAAACCCCAGCAGCAAGAACCCCAGTCAGAAAAGGGTGACGCTATCAGTGAAGGAGGTGTCCGATGAAGCTGTCGATTTGCAGGACTGGTAGCCTTCCCATTCCAGAGAAAATGCCTGATACAAGAGTGATTTCTGAGTCCTCTAGGAAGGATAGCAACTTGCTTCTGAGAGACAGCTGCTCACGCCCCTGGAATCCCGAAACTGCTGATAACTATTCCGGATGAGCACGGATGGATATGATAATCACCGGGTACCGGAGCATGATGCCGATGATGAGAATGGTGCCTGAGTTTCGGAAGGAAACTGAGATCTGAAGGCCCCACAGCTAATTAGGGCTTTTCGGCTGAAAACCCCCCTTTTATGGCTGCACACGTGTCCCTGCAACAATCTATACCATATGCTAGATAACTGATGAATGAATGAAGAACAAGTGATGAACCTGTATGGCTTACCCTGAATAAGACTAGGATAGATGTTTCACTGTCGAAATCTCGTTAGTTGAAGACTCTGTCTCCAACCCCAACTGCTATGCGGCACGCTGTGCTGCTATCAAAGAGCTCCCAAAAATAATCATAATCCAAAGTGAAGTCTCCTTTTGCTTTATCCTTTATTTATAATGTTCAACTGCAAAAACCCTAATTTTTGACCTAATTAGGTCACTTTATCTTCTAATTTGAATTTCACTTGCATGCATGCGGATGGATACTTAAAGAGTGCATGCATCATTAAATAATGCTGGGATGACATGCACGAAGGTGGCCTTTGGCCCCAGTGGCCCTTCTTGACCTAATGATGATGCCCTAGATCTTCTATGGATGGCATCAGTCCTTAGTTGATCCCCTAGCTATCAGTAACCTCTCGAACCCACAGGAATCACATAGGTTAGCGGTTTTGGGCCTCAAGGCCTAATTGGAAGGGGACATTACAATATCTTTATTCATGCTTATGTGTTCGGTTCTAGGAACAACTATCTGTGATTTGCTGTAACATGTGAACGGTATTACATTACTCATGAATTAATATCTAGCTCTCTAGAGATAGCTTAGTTAGTATTTATTTTCTAGTTGTGTGTGATTTAGATGTGAGAGAGTTTAAGACGAGAGGTAAGAACCTGCGCATCACATTGTGAACACTCCTTGCATTCTCAATCAATCTACATGTTAGGTAGGCATTTGCATATCATAATTAAAATCAAAAAAAAATACAAAAATATATATGGTGGATCGGGCTGCAACCGGTAAAACCTTTTATTTTTGTTACTTGACCTACGGTAGCCGGACCGCAAACCGGATGGACTCCCTACACCAAATAGTCATGGGCTAGTTGCGAACGTTGACTGGGGATAATCCCTTACTGTTGTTTCCTATGAATTTCCAGGCCTCAACAATTTATGGCGCTAGAAGGAGGGCTGCCAGTGCATGGTTGGCCAAGGAAACCCATTTTCCCAAGATCATTCCACCGGTAACAGTTCAGGAGGCAGTTTGTTTTCCAATCCAATTCCGGAAGAGGAGGGTAGAGAACATTTGTATTCTGTCGACAACAAAGTTGTTAATGATCTGAGAAGACACACTAGGGCATACGTGAAGAAGATTGGAGGATTTCTGATTATCCCTGAATTGCCCAGAAGAGAATATAAAAGGAAATATCGTCCTATATTGGAAGACTCAGTGCTGGTTGGGGATTTGGAAGAACTCGTAGAAATAGCCTTACAGTAAGTTGTACAGCCTTTGAATCAAGTAGGCCTGGATACTCCTCAAAGTTCTCCTGTTCATACTCCTATTCGTTCACCCCCTCACTCTCCACCCAGACTCATGGCAAGCGTAAACAAAAATCAACCACCCAACCCACCGAATCCACCACCTGCCTAGAAAGACAGATCACCTTTAAACCTAACACCTCCTTTGCATGATTTACCTCAATATTTTGAAAAAATGCTGCCCAGATTTGACTCAAATGAGAAGATGCTAGTAGATGACCACTTGCAAAGTTTCTATTTGGAAATAGAAGGATTAAGGGCTGGGGAATATGAGGATGTAGTTTGTAGACTTTTCCCACACACCATTAAAGGAGCTGCAGCATCGTGGTACTTTGCTTTGCCTACAAATTCTATCCCTGATTGGGATACCTTCGAGAGGATTTTTAGAAGTATGCAACCCAAAAGACTCATGCAGCTCTCATGAAAGGACTATGCACCTTAAAGAAAGAAAGAAAGGAGAAGGTGCATAGTTTCACCCAAATATTTGCAGCCTATCTTAAGAATTTTTATGAAGCTGACAAACCTTCGGATAAAGTCCTAATTGAATATTATACCTTAGCTCTAGGACCCGAGTTGGCCATGTTTGCCAAAATGAAGGCCAAGCCTACGCTAGCAGAGACCTATGAGGAGGCGGAGAGAGAAGAGGCTGAAAGGGAAAGTATCGAAGATTATCCCGAACAGTCAGGAGAAAAAAATGTGGGGAGGAAAGCTTTGTTGTTTACCAAGCCTAAGGAAGAGCAGTCACCAGATTTCGAAGGAATGGCAAAAATGATGCAGAAGCTTTCTAACAGAATTATAGACTTGGAAAAGGAAAAGGAAGCCCAAAAGTTCTACAAGCATTATTACAAGAAAAGGGAATATAACAATCAACCCCAACCCCCTCCGTACAATCCCTCATCTATGAATTTAACAGAGGTAGGAATGGACAATTTTTTCACTTTCCACCAACAACCCCACTCTGAAAAGAATTGACCTCAATGGATAAACTCAATGATGTTGGTTATGAATCAGCTGTTGGATTCTAAATTGACAGAAGATAAATATGAAGAAAGGAAAGATAGCAATACATCAACGAAAGAACAAGAGGATGAGACCATGGTTTTATGGGACTGTGTTTCGTTGTTTGACGCTGAGGAGGAAAAGGTTTTGAGACACGAGGACATACTGGAAACAAATGTAACAACAAGAAGCCAAGGGTTGGCTAAAGAAAACAGTCTCATGCTCCCAAATATTAAAAGACTTCAAAGGAATGTTAAGGAATTTCAAAATAACTCCTCAACTAATCAAATTCCGGAATTTACCATCACCAGTCAAGGTCCTAGACAGACTAACATGTTTGCCAAGCCCAATGAAGAAAAAATAAATAATGGTAAACCAAATCCCACCGAACCTAAAATGGATTATGACATTTTGGAAGATATAAAGAAGGTAAGCGCGAATATCTCGTTATTTGAAATGTGCAAGGTGCTGCAGCGGAAAGAAAAGCTGTTGAAAGCACTTGAAGCATCAGAGGAGGGGCTTCCCATCGACAATCAGCCCAAGGAAGAAGACGAAATTAGGGAAACAATATAGGAGGCAAGCCTAAGAGAAAGAATCCACCTTTTCTCCTCACTTTTGAAATTTTTAACCACAACGTACATAATTTCCTGGTAGACTCAGTGGCATCGGTTAACGTCATGCCGCTGTCGGTCTGCAAAAAAATAAATGGGTAGCCTAAACCATCCACCTGGAGGGTTGTTCAGTTGGATAGAATGAATGTGAAGGTAATTGGGGAAATGGAGGATGTTCTAGTCCGCTTGTCTTCAAATGATAAGGTGTGTCAATTTATTGATATTGTGGTGGCTGACATACCAGAAGCTTATGGGCTTGTTCTGAGCAAGGACTAGTCGGCAAAGCTAAATGGATATTTTTCCTCGGACTGGTCACATCTATGGCTGCCATATAAAGGAATCCTGAATCAAATTAAAATTTTGAGGGAGCCCCACATGAAATACAATGTTACTCAGTTCAAAGAAAAAAATGAACCAGTGGATTCTGTTTTGGGAAATTACTTTATTGAGTTAGAACCAGGAAATTACCAAGCAGAAGAAGCCAGCGACACATCAGACGCTCAGCCTGATCTCCTTCAGTTTTCATAGGTTGATGAAATCGATTGTAAAATAGTCGACTTAGCAGTAGAAGTAGATGTAAATTCCCACACATTAGTTAGCGATTTCTAGACACTTTTTTTTTACGGATCTAAAACATTAGAAGGGTCAGGAGCTGGCTGTGTCTTGATTGACCCCAAGAAGAACAAACATTTTCTTTCATGTAGGTTAGAGTTTGAATGTACAAATAACACAGCTAAATATGAAGCGTTGGTTCAAGGTTTAAGGAAAGCAATTGAATTAAAGGCAAATAATCTGAAAGTGTTTGGAGATTCTGAAATAATTGTAAAACAAATTCGGAATCAAATACATTGCATTTCTCCTCACTTAAAAGATTATCAAAATGAAGTATGGGATTTACTCAAATGTTTTAATGCATTTAATATTGTATCAATTCCAAGACTTAAGAATGCAGCAGCTGACTTATTGGCCACATCAGCTGCGAGGCTTGTGCCCTCTAATAATTGATGCTCTATTGAATTGCTTTTCAGGCCCTCGGTTCCGGATATGATTACCAACCTACGAGTGTTCGATGACGATTAGCAGATTATAGAATGCTTAATGAATAATGAGGTATTCAAAGGGGCGATTATTGATGATGAAGAACATCAAGCCGAGCTGAAATTCGATAATTCATCCCTAAGGGAGTCAGAACTTTAGAACGGATGTTTGATTTAAATGAAAAACTTAGAAGACCAGCAAATGTGAAGACTCATAACTCATCTCTACAATTCGAATTAATTAATTTGGGGACTGAGATGAAGCCTAAATATGTGAATCTTGGAAAATGTTGTTCACCAACTGAAAGAGATAAGTTCATCGTTCTTTTCAAACAATACAAAGATATTTTTTCCTGGACATATGAAGATCTAAAGACATATGACACTAGTATTATCCAACATGTTATCCCCATCAAATCTGGAGTCAAACCTTATCAGCAGCCTTTAAGGAAAATGCATCCAAAATTGGAACCTCTAATCCAGAGTGAAGTTAAGAAATTATTGGATGCTAGAATCATTTTTAAGGTTAGAAACTTGGAATGGGTTTCAAATCTAGTACCAGTGAGGAAGAAATCTAGAGAAATCAGGTTATCTGTGGATTTTAGAAACTTAAATCGCGCTTCAAATAAAGACAATTATCCTATTCCACCCATGGAGCAACTACTACAAATGGTTTCAGGTTCTGAACTATTCTCTTTATTAGACGGATTTTTCAGGCTACAATCAAGTGTTAGTAGCCGAAGAAGACAAATTGAAAATGACATTCAAGACTGGGTGGGGAACTTTCGCTTACAGAAGAATGCCCTTTGGACTTATAAACGCTGGAGCTACGTTCCAGAGGGCTATGGACATAGATTTCTGTGGTTTGATTGGCCACAGTGCTGTAGTATACCTCGATGACATCACGATATTCTCGAAGAAGAGAGAAGGACACGTGTTTCATCTAAAGCAGATTTTTGAACGCTGCCGAAAATATCGTATCTCACTAAACCCCAAGAAGTGCGTGTTCACTGTTACGGAAGGCAAGTTGCTTGGTCACATGGTTTCAAAGAAGGGGATCTCCATAGACCCAGAAAGGATCAAAGCCATTGAACAGATTCCCTTGCCCCATAATAAAAAGGGCATGCAATCATTTATGGGGACAATAAACTTCGTGCGAAGGTTTGTGCCAGATTTCGCTCAAATTGTTAAACCTTTGCAGCAAATGGTAAAGCAAAGTGTACAATTCAAGTGGACTGATGTTGAGAAGAACGCATTCAGTAAGATTAAAACCGCTGTTGCACACGCACCCTCCCTCAAAATCCTGGATTTTGATAAAGATTTTATTCTATACACTTTCGCATCCAATTATTCACTAGCAGCTGTGCTTACCCAAAAGGAAGATGGGGGAGATGAGTTCCCCATATCATTTATGAGCACTGGTCTGCAAGGGGCCGAATTGAATTACCCGTCTATAGATAAACAAGCTTACGCGGTGTTCAAAGCGGTGAAACAATTCAGGCCCTACATACTAAAGAATCGGACCAAGGTAATTGTCCCACACCCAGTTGTGAGGTCTATTTTCGTACAGGAGGAGTTAGGAGAAAGAAGGGCCAATTGGGTAATAGCTCTTCAGGAATATGACCTCGAATTCAAGCCAGCTTCTATATTTAAAGGGAAAGGGTTGTGCAGACTGATGACTAGAAGTAGAAACAATGAAGAACATGCCTGGGAAGACAAAGCTAAGTTACATTTGATGGATGCATGTCCTCTTTTCACAGCCTCGGACTCTTGGTATCGAGACCTTGTGCATTACCTTCAGATAGGATCGTTACCGGAACATTGGAATTCTAAGCAAAGAAGAGCATTGCGTCTTAAATCAGCCTCATATCAGATTATTGAAGGAATATTATTCAGAAAAAATTACGATGGAGTTCTTCTTAGATGCTTAGAGAAAGAAGACGCGAAGAAGGTAATGACAGATTTACATGATGGGCCTGTTGGGGGACATTTTTTTGGAGATACTACAGCTCATAAAATTCTCAGAGCCAGATACTATTGGCCCACGCTTTTCAAAGATGCACACACCCATGTCAGAAAGTGCGACATTTGTCAAAGGTGTAGTGGAAGACAAGCTAAAGCAGCAGGACTGTTGAAGCTTGTGATGATAACAGAGCCTTTTGAGCAATGGGGGTTGGATATTATTGGGGAGATAAAGCCGAATTCTTCCCTACAACACAAGTATATTCTGACAGCAACTGACTACTTCACTCGCTGGGTCGAAGCCATTCCTTTGCACAAAATAAATGAGGATATGGTCATAAACTTCTTGCAAGACCATATTATGACCAGGTTTGGAGTTCCAATTTCTTTAGTTTTTGATAATGCTACTTACTTTTCCTCGATTAGATTAACTGCTTTTGCTCATGAGAAAGGAATTAAGTTGCATTACTCTGCTAATTACTATCCATAGGGAAATGGCTTAGCTGAATCTACAAACAAGAATCTGATTAGGATTTTAAAAAATACGGTGATAGAAAATCAGAAGAGTTGGCACTCATCATTACCAAACGCTCTTCGGGCTGATAGAGTCACCCCCAAGTCTTCGATAGGAGTGTCTCTGTATACCCTTGTGTGTGGCAAAGAGGCCATTCTACCCCCCCATATCATGCTACCCTCTTCCATAATAGCTCAGGAATCCAGAGGATCAGATAATGAAGTCTTGTAAATGAGGATATATAATCTCCTGAAGGCAGAAGAATCTCGATCTAAAGCCAGAGAGCACTTTAAACAACAACAAGAGGTAGTAAAGAGATGGTTTGATAAACACAAGGCTGGAACAAAAGATTTTGAGTTGGGAGATTTGGTTCTCAAGTGGGACCACCCCCATTATGAGAAAGGAAAACACACGAAATTTCAACAGTTGTGGGTAGGTCCTTTCCAGATTGCGGCAAAGCTTGGCCCCTCAACTTATAAATTGCAAGATTTACAGGGGTGGGAAGAGAACTTACCAGTAAATGGTTTAGTTCTCAAACCTTATTTTTCCTGAGTTTGTTTGTGTTCTTTTATCTTGTATATAAATAATTTGACTTGGCCGTTACTTTGAGTTATGTAGTTCTATTTTGTTTTAGTTTAAATTTTGACTGATTTCAATAAAGGAGGAAAACTCGTGGTTGCATGGAAAACATCATAATTTTGGAATGATTAAATTTCTTGGGTATAAGACTGTGTATTATTCTTTATCTAAAAGAATTTCTTCTATTTTAGTAGTTTTCTCGAGTGACTATGAACACATTGAAGTCCTGCTTAATCCTTGTAAAATAAACCAGAATCAAAAGGTCTGGAATACTATTTTGAGGCTCTGTCCATCTCACATTTAAAATGTCCTAGGGAGTGACAGCAAAGGGCCCATGGAAAGGAAGCAAGGTAAACATTATATTATATATAAATGATCCCATGCCAAGAATTGAATGCCAAAAGGCAGATAAGAGTCGAAAGCTCCTATGAAAGCATTATGTATCAAAACAAATACTGAACCATATAAGTACTAAATCGCCAAAAGTTCCTCTCCGTCCGTGAGCTGAAAATTGAATACATCTCTCACACAAAAGGACACTATGGATAGAGGAGCCTGAATCAAAATTCAAAAAGAAAGGCATGCAGGAGGACTCATCTGAAAAGGACAAAAGTTCAAAAGCACAAAAGGTGCAAAATGGCATGGGAATGAGGAACAAATGAATATTTATGTTTACCATATGCTACAATCCTGTGGTGTCCAAGCTGGCAGCTACCTGAAGACAAAGATAACAAATGAAATTCATTTTTCTGTCCTAAAAAGAGTTATCTTGACTTGAAAATCCTGGTTTCCACTCTCCTAAATTGAACTATCATCAATGATTAAAAGTACATATATTTTCCATTTGAGAAATCTAGATATCTGGAAGAATTCAATAGGTTCTTTTGTTGTTTAACAGTCTGTTACTCAAGAAATAATCGTCCAGAGATCTGGGTTCACCAGGTAGTCACCAATTGTTGCAGCTGCAACTGTTTCCCCAAATTTTCAAATATTGGACCCCCTTGTTATTTTTTAGCATTGCCTAGAATCGTTTGGATCCATGAACTCTTTTTGTTAACTCTCTTCATGCTTTTCGGAAAATTGCTTATGTTTGAAACTGCTGTGGGTTGCGGAATTTCGAGTTTGGTTTTTCGCCCTTTGAGTTGCGATTTCTTGCTTTGTTCTCGGAAGCTTATTTCTCATGCTAGCCACTGTTTCGAAGGCCATTTAAACAACGTATCAGAGCCATGTTTCCTTAGGGAGCCTCCGTTGCGGAAACTGAATGATGATTATTCTGCAGGAGGATCTTGACTTCTTCGATGTCGCGTCGTACCATTTGACTTGTTTATATTATTGGAGGTTGGTCGAAGTTGAGTCGGGGTATTTGGTATTTGTGAAGCCGTTGCTTATGAAGTGAAACAAGTTTTGGACCGCTGCAAGACCTTAAGTTGTTCCGAACACTTAGCGTTTTATGATGTTCTTGCGCCATAGCAAAATTTATGGTTTGGATCGGAGGCTATAGTCTGTTTATTTTCTGCCCTTGCGGCTCCCAAGCGAACTAGGTATCCACCATATAACTGCTCCACCCACCGATGCTTTGTCGGGTTTTTGTCGCTTTGTCTTTGGACCGGGGGGTCTGTATTCTTTCCTCCTCCACCCTTGCGGCTATGTAACGCACTAATTTTCTGATGTTGATGTCTTCCCACTCATCGACTGGGAACTCTTCCGCCCAAAGTTTGGATTTTAGCTCTTCCGACTCCGATAAACTTAACGGTCTCACGGAGCCCGTTGCCTGTTTGAGATCCGTTGATGCGGCTGTGAGTGAGACTATCCAGCCGATGTTTTAGTGTTTTAAGCTGTCGATAAGTTTTTCTCTTCCCGTCGTTTTTGTGAGTTTTTTAAACCCCTATGTGGGCAATAGTGGTTTTGGTGCTTGTTAAGGTTTTCATGACGAGAGTGCAGTACAGGGCCTCTTTTTTATGACTATTCGGTTTGTTGATGTAGTTTTATTGAAAAGATGCAGTCCTAATTAATGATAAATGTCGTTTAATTGCAGACGAACTCAAGAGAATTTTTCAGATTACTACTATGAGAAGGCATAGCTGGGAGACAAAGCAGCAGAAAGATGGTTCGGCAGTGTTAGGCAGAGTTAGTACTGAAATCAACGGGATCTCAAGGAGGACAAACGAAAGATGAGGCAGAATCGATGGTGACAAAATCCCAGGCTTGGAAAGATCCATCAGTTACCGAGCGGATCTCGTTTTGTTAAGTACTCATAAGTTGAAATCTGAAAATGTAACGCATGAAGTGAATCATGAGTACTCACGGAAAAGAAAAAATGGTGATATTAGACGATTTTGAGGAGCCCAAAGGTCACGGGGTTGGGGCAGCCAAAGGAGTTGGCTGAGTTGATTTAAATATAGGAAAGTTAGATTTTACAGGGGCTTTTTCCCTGGAAAAACTTGTGAACTATTGTTTGTAAGAGGAACTACTTCATTTTACAATAAGAAATTGCAAATTTTCCCTGTTGGAGAAGGTGCTGTGTGAAATGTTCAAATGTGATAAAATGAACAATGTTGAAGGGGAACTATTTCGTTTTCGACTGTGTTTCATTAACTGTGAGAGCATTCTAACTTCCTGAACTTATGTTCTTGCCTGAATTTTCTCTAGTATATTCTGTGATATTTTCCACTATGAGTAATGGAGGTTTTAACTGTTGATGAGCTATCTTGTCGTGGATATCTTTATTCATGCTTATGTGTTCGGTTCTAGGAACAGCTATCTGTGATTTGCCGTAACATGTGAACAGTATTACATTACTCATGAATTAATATCTAGCTCTCTAGAGATAGCTTAGTTAGTATTTATTTTCTAGTTGTGTGTGATTTAGATGTGAGAGAGTTTAAGACGAGAGGTAAGAACCTGCGCATCACATTTTGAACACTCCTTGCATTCTCAATCAATCTGCATGTTAGGTAGGTATTTGCATATCATACTTAAAATAATACAAAAATACAAAAATATATACGGTGGACCGGGCCGCGACCGGTAAAACCTTTTATTTTTGTTACTTGACCTACGGTAGCCAGACCGCAAACCGAACGGATTCCCTACACCAAACAGTCATGGGCTAGTTGGGAACATTGACTGGGGAGAATCCCTTTCTATTGTTGCCTGCGAATTTCCAATCCTCAACACCTTCCTTTGCATCTTCCTTCTTGTCGTGTGCTTTCTTATTCTTCCTTGTGATTGTGCTTCTATTTCTTCCTAATGCTCTTTCATGGCCCAACACCAAGTCTAACACCCCTCATTTGAAATCCCATTGTTTTGTTAATGTACTTTTGTAAAAGACTATGAGTTCCTATAAGGAAGAACTCGTGTTTCATTTGTTTTTTCAATATTAAATTTAAGTTTCCAGTGGTAGAGCCAACACATTGAATGAACGAGGACTCAAGTATTCACCTAGTTCAGTGAGGGGGTGGTGTCATATAGCCTAAAATATAAGTATGACCCTATTTAACTCTTTTTACCTTATAACTTTGATAAAACCCATACTTTACCTAATTAATTCCTTAAACTTCTTTTTGAAGTAATAAGAGGGTTAAGAAGTTAATGGAAAAATGGGACAAGTTTTGCAAGAAGGTGACAAGGACCTACAAGGTTGGTGGAACCTTGGTGGAAAGGGGGACAAAGAACATAGTGAAGGAGGAAGAGGAAAAAATAGCAGAGACAGAGAGAACATGTAAGAAGAAAAGAAGAAAATGCATTGTGCACCATGAGAATGTTGTAGCATTGAGGAGAATTGTGACTGAACATAAAATTCATGGTCAATTGGAATTGTTGGAGGACAAAGAAACAAGTCCAGTTCGAGAGCGAAGTGTCCAATTTGACCTATTTGTGGCAATTGGGTTGGTTAAGTGAAGTTGTAAGTCTAAGCATGTTTTGTTACCTTTTTGGTTGATAAATTTTCTTAGTTTTTGTCTTTGGTTGCACCAGTGATATGAAAATGGTTCAAGAAATTCTTTTGGTTGAATTCTAAGAATAGATGCAGTGATGGTTTTCACTGTGGTGTTAGGTAGAATGAAGCTAAAGGAAGGAATTGTACAATTGGCATGGATTTGGTAATAAACCCATAAATCCTATTGCTAAGTGAGGAAATCCAAGAGAAACTTGAGAATCATGAGAATCTATGGTGAATGCATGAGTCTCAGCTCAGGGATGGAGTTCTGCTGAGAGAAAAATGAGCAAAATTTCCTAAGGTTGGGTGGAGCATGGCTGCTATGAACTAGTTTCCCATTTTAATTATTTTGCATATAAGTTTGTTTGCCTCGAAATTGTGTTTTATCTCTAAAATGGAAAATAATTAAAGACTAATAAAAGCTTTGAATGATTTCCTTGTTAAATTTCCTAAGTTTTGATGCAAGGTATAAATTCGTGATTTCTTTTGATTAATTCATGGGTATGAAATATGTGTAAGTTTAATTATGTAGCAATTATCCAAAAAATTATGAATTCCACTTCTTTATTCAAGAATCAGGTCACAGTTAAACTCATTATGTAATGTCCTCATCTAATTAGGCATTAAGGACCAAAACAGCTAACCTATGTGATTCTTGTGGGTTCAAGCGATTACTGATAGTTAGGGAATCCACTAAAGACTAATGCCATCTACAAAAAATCTAGGGCATCAATAGGTTATCACCATTAGGTCAAGGAGGGCGATTGGGGCCAAAGGCCACTGTCATGCATGACATCTAAGCATTATTTAATGATGCATGCACCCATTTAAGTCTCCATGTGCATGCATGCAAGTCAACTACAAATTAGAAATTAAAGTGACCTAATTAGGTCAAAAGTTAGGATTTTCACAGTTGAAAGTTATAAAAGGAAGATAAAGTGAAAGGAGACTCACCTTTTGATGATTATTGATTTTGGAGCTCTTGAGTAGCAGCACAGCATGCAGCCACAGCAGTTGGGGTTGGAGACGGCATCTTCAATTAACGGGGTTTCAGCAGTGAGATATTTGCCCTAGTCTCATCCAGGGTAAGCCATCCAGGTTCACTATCTGCTCTTCAATTTATTCACAGTTATCCAGTATCCATCAAAGATTGTTTACAGGGACACGTGTGCAGCCGTAAGGGGTTTTCAACTAGAAAGCCCAAATCATTCACTGAGTCTTTAGATCTCAATTTATCTTCGAAACCTAGGAACCATTCTCATCATCGGTATCTTACACTAGTACCCGGTGATTATCAGATCCGATCTTGCTCATCCTGAGTAGTTATCATCCATTTCGGGATTCGGGGGGTGTGAGTAGCTGAACCTCCAGGACAATTCGCTAGCCTTCCTACAGACCTCCGAATTTCCACATGTACCAGGAATTCTCTCCGGCATCGAAAGGCTATCAATCCTGCAAATTCTTAGCTTCATCGGACACCTCCTTCACTAAAAACATCACCCTTAGCTGATTTGGGGTTCGTGCTGCTGGGGTATCACCGAAAGCAGAAGATAACAAGTCATCTCCAATTTAGCTCTTGATGCATGCATATTCTCTCAAGAGCATTCCAGCCAGCTTATCAGTGGTAAGTGTTCATTCTATCCTACAAACCCTAACCTTAATTTCAGGTATAAAATAGGGAATTTCGCATGGAAATTTGCATGCCCGGTTGTTTCAGTATATTTGCATAGAATTAGAAAATATCAGGATTTGGGATATTGCAGTGGTATCAGAGCTATCTTCTTGGCCAGTTGTGGGCCTAAGAAATGAGAAATAGATGAATATAGAAGGAGACCCTTTCGTAACCTATAGGAAAAGAAGGAGTAGATACACAGGGGAATTTGAGGATATCCAACTAGAGGATATCAGCTCAAACATGGAACAAACAGGTATACACTTTGACAAGGGAAAGGGAATGGGAGAAGAGGAGGACAAGATGGATTTTCGCAACTTAGTATCTGCATTGCAAGACTTAGCCAAAGGGAAAAAAGATGTACTCAATGCAATCAACAGATTATCTGCGAAACCAGAAATAGGTAACAACAGTACACCTCCCTCATCGATAGATCGAGGATCTACAAGCGGCAGTGGAAAGGTTGTGTACACAAATATACAGAATACACCGCACATATATAGCAGACCTTCCAATAGGACTACCATGCCTCACTTCTTGGCAGATGCAGTAGGTGGTCCAGTCATGCAGGTAGAGCCTAGCGAACCTTTTGGGGATTATTTGCAGGAATACAGGGACTTAGGGGATGAGTTTCATGCTACCATGTATTTCTCATATTTTTGCAACATAAAGAGTAGAAACAGACCCAAGAATTTCAACAAGGGATTGAATCACAACTATGAGTTGCAGAAGACCTTGGGCAGGTTGACCAACCCAAAATTTGATGGGACTCGCGAAGGTTCAGCGAGGATATGGGTTCAAAAGTTGGATACCTATTTCCAATTCAATCCCATGACAGAGACAGATGCCATTAAATTGTCTACACTCCACTTAGACGGAGAGGCTCACGAGTGGTGGTACCACATATTGGTGACATTGGGTCACAACACCATACACTCCTACAGTGAGTTCACTCAGAAGCTCATGGATTGGTTTGATAGGAAGGATCCAGAGATACATTTCAGGGAGTTGGCTCAACTCAAACAGACAAGTAGTGCAGAAGCCTTCATCTCAGAATTCCAAAGGATAGCAGTCATGGTAACATATGTGTTAGAGATCAGGTTGACTATGTTATTCACTGAGGCCCTAACAGAGCCACTACGGGGATGGGTGAAAGCCTACAAACCCCACACTCTGCAGGATGCCATTAGCAGAGCGAGAGATATATAGGATTCAGTCCCAAAGAATAGGTTCCCGCTCAAAAACAACTTTCCTGTTAGGGACAACGACAAGAAACCTTTCTAGGAGGATGTTCCCAAGAAAACATGGTTAGACGAGGACACTAGAAAATACTTGAGGAGGAAGAAACTATGTTTCACTTGTTAGGAAACATGGGTGCCAGGACACAGGTGTGTAAGGAAGGTGAAGGATCACTACATCGAAGTATATTCGAATAGTGATGAGGATGATTATGAGCAGGAAGCCACAATGTCACCAATGGTACCACGGATTGGTGACATTGGGTCACAACACCATACACTCCTACGGTGATTTCACTCAGAAGCTCATGGAGCGGTTTGACAAGAAGGATCCAGAGATACATTTCAGGGAGTTGGCTCAACTCAAACAGACAGGTAGTGCAGAAGCCTTCATCTTAGAATTCCAAAGGATAGCAGTCATGGTAACATATGTGTTAGAGAGTAGGTTGACTATGTTATTCACTGAGGCCCTAACAGAGCCACTATGGGGATGGGTGAAAGCCTACAAACCCCCCACTCTGTAGGATGCCATCAACAGAGCCAGAGCCAGAGTAGGAGTGTATGGTGTTGTGACCCAATGTCACCAATGGTACCATGGATTGGTGACATTAGGTCACAACACCATACACTCCTACGGTGAGTTCACTTAGAAGCTCATGGAGCGGTTTGACAGGAAGGATCCAGAGATACATTTCAAGGAGTTGGCTCAAATCAAATAGACAGGTAGTGCAAAAGCCTTTATCTCAGAATTCTAAAGGACAACAGTCATGGTAACATATGTGTTAGAGAGCAGGTTGACTATGTTATTCACTGAGGCCCTAACAGAGCCACTACGGGGATGGGTGAAAGCCTACAAACCCCCCACTCTGCAGGATGCCATTACCAGAGCCAGAGATATACAGGATTCAGTCCCAAAGAATAGGTTCCTGCTCAAAAACAAATTTCCTGTTAAGGACAAGGACAAGAAACCTTTCCAGCAGGATGTTCCGAAGAAAACATGGTTAGATGAGGACACTAGAAAATACTTGAGGAGGAAGAAACTATGTTTCACTTGTTAGAAACCATGGGTGCCAGGACACAGGTGTGTAAGGAAGGTGAAGGCTCGCTACATCAAATTACATTCGAACAGTGATGAGGATGACTATGAGCAGGAAGCCATAGAAGAACTACGAGAAGCTGAGGAAGAATCACTCCAAGGTGATACACCAGAGGGATTCATTGCTACATTATCTGGAGTACCAAGATTCCATACTCTCAGGGTCAAAGGAGTAGTACAAGGTCACAGAGTAGGAGTAATTATTGATGGGGGAGCAACCAAAAATTTCATTGACTCCGCTTGGGTAGCCAAGAGGCGTATTCAGACTAAGAAGTTCAAAGGATTCACTGTAGCAGTAGTCGGGAACTCCAGCATGGAGTGCAACTACTAGATTCCAAAATTGAATGTCACATTAGGTAACTATCACATGACAGATTCATTCTATGTAGTAGATGTATAAAATACTCATGTAGTATTGGGTGTTTAGTGGCTTTATTCAATAGGGAAATACACTAGAGACTACCGGGAAATGGAAATGGAATTCCAGGGGCTAGACAGAAAATGGGTAGTTTTGAGGGGCATGAACACTAATCCCCCAAAACCGGTCTCGTTGTAGAGAATGGAGGTAGTAATCAGACAGGATGATATAGAATGGGTTGCAGAATGTTTTGTCACCTTTAGGAAACCCCCAGAAACCAGCACACAACACCCAAGTGACATTCAGGCCCTATTACAGAATCATGGAAAGGTATTTCGGGACCTTCCATCAGGTAGACTGCTAGACCGAGGATTTGAACACATTATTGAGCTAGAGGAGGGGACACAGATATTCATCACCACTCCTTATCAGCATCCCAAAAGATACAAGGATGAGATCAAGAAAACAATCAAAGAATTACTGGAGCTTTGATACATTCAACCTAGTTCTATCCCCTTCACATCTTCAGTAGTCTTGGTCAAGAAGAAGGATGGTACACTACGAATGTGCATCAACTATTCAGCACTCAACAAAAAGACCATTAAGAACAGGTATCCCATCCCTAGAATTAATGAACTCATGGACGAACTTCGGGGTGCCAAATACTTCTCCAAGATTGATCTTCGCTCGGGGTACCATCAAATCCGAGTAAGGGACCAAGACGTCTCCAAAACAACTTTATGTCGTCACTATGGTCACTATGCATTTTTGGTCATGCCTTTTGGACTTACCAATGCTCCAGCCACTTTTCAGTCATGCATGAACCATACCTTTAGAGTTCAACTACGTAAGTTTTTGCTAGTATTCTTTGATGACATCTTGATTTACAGCAAAACATGGGAGGAGCATCTGAAACACCTGGACGAAGTACTGAGCATTATAGAAAAACACTCGTTTTACGCAATAATGTCCAAGTGTGAATTTGGCATGAAGGAAATGTTGTACCTAGGGCACATAATCAGTGAGGAAGGAGTACAGGTTGACATGGAGAAAATACAAGCTATCAGAGATTGGCCCGTGCCAAAAGCAGTCAGAGAATTGAGAGGTTTCTTAGTTCTATGCACTTATTACCGAAGGTGTGTTAAGGGATTCTCCCAATTTGCAGCACCCCTCACAGATCTCACAAAGAAGGGAGCATTCACCTGGACAGAACTAAAACAGAAAACTTTCAAGGAGATCAAAGTCATTATGAGTTCTTGTCCAGTTTTAGCATTACCAGACTTCTCACAACCATTTGTAGTATAATGTGATTCCTTAGGGGAAGGGCTAGGAGCAATATTGATGAAAAATCATCACCCTATTGCATTTGAAAGCCGTAAACTGAAGAACTATGAGTGCCACTACTCCATATATGACAAAGAAATGCTAGCCATCTTACATGCTCTCACGAAGTTCAGACAGTACCTGGTGGGCAGTAAGTTCAAAATCAAAATAGATCATAACAACCTCAAGTATTTCTTGGAGCAGAAGGAACTAAATGAGCGCCAACAGAAATGGGCCAACAAAGTACAATCCTACGATTTCGAGATCAAGTATGTAAAAGGTAAGAATAATGTAGTAGCTGATGCATTATCCAGGAAACCCGCCTCACTATCTCTCATGAGTATATCCACAGATTGGAGGGCACTTCTCTTAGTAGAATACTCCAAAAATAAATTTGCTTGTGAATTATTGGATGGACAAATTCAGGATGACAAGTACAAGACTGTCGATGACATCATCTATTACAAGAACAGGATATACCTCGTCCCAGAATCCACTTTGAGGAAAAATATCATACAGGCAACACATGACTCTCCATTATCAGTACATCAAGGTTTCTTGAATACCTACAGACAGATACGAGAGAGGTTCTCATGGAAGGGCCTCAAAGGGGAAGTTATAAACCACGTACGGGAATGTAGAATCTGTCAACAGAACAAGATTGATAACATCCATCCAGTAGGGTTGCTTCAGCCACTACCAATTCCAGAACAAAAGTGGGAAAGTGTCTCCATGGACTTCATTATAGGATTTCCTAAGGTCCAAGGGCGGGATTTTTTATATGTTGTAGTTGATAGACTAACGAAGTTTGCACATTTATTTTCTATATCATCTGATTACTCTGCAGCTCAAGTAGCTGAGTTATTCTTCAAGGAGGTCTTCAAGTTACATGGGTTACCTAAGACCATTGTCAGTGATCAGGATAGTAGATTCACAGGTGCCTTCTGGCATGAACTATTCAGATTAGTGGGGACCGAACTGGCTACCAGCACGAATTATCATCCCCAGAGCGATGGAAAAATTGAAATTGTCAACAAGTGGATTGAAGGATATCTGAGGAACTATGTAACAAGGCAGCAGCGAACCTGGATTAAATGGATACACTTAGGGGAGTACTACTACAATACTACCTATCACATGTCTATTAGGATGACACCTTTTAAGGCATTATATGGCTACGAGGCCTTGGACTATGCAGATTTAGCATTCGGAGACAGTAGGGATCCTAAGGCAAAGGATTGGATACAGGATAGTCAAGATATTCTTAAAATCTTGAAGGAAAACTTAAAGACAGCCAAGAATCAACAGAATTTATATGCAGACAAACACAGGGTTGAGCGGAGCTTTGAGGTAGGGAATTTGGTATACTTAAGGCTCCAACCTTACAGATAGTCTTCACTTAAGAATAAAGGAGCAGAAAATTTAAAACCTCGCTTCTATGGACCCTACAAAATAATCAGGAAGGTGGGAGAGGTGGCATATGAACTAGAACTACCACAAGAAAGTAAAATTCACAATGTATTCCATGTGTCCAACCTAAAAAATACCCTTGGGAAACACATTGCTCCATCAATAGAATTACCTCCTTTAGATGATGAAGGACTGCTGATACTGATTCCTAAACGAATCATATAGACTAGAGAAAGGAAACTCAGGAACCGGGTAATTAGGGAATACTTGGTTCAATGGAAAGAACTGCCGCTAGAGGATGCCACCTGGGAAGGTGAATAGGTATTGCAGCATCCCAGTTTGCAGTTGCTTGAGGACAAGCAATCTCAAGCGGGGAGGACTGTAATGTACTCATCTGATTAGGCATTGAGGACCAAAACAGCTAACCTATGTGATTCCTGTGGGTTCGAGCGGTTACTGATAGTTAGGGAATCAACTAAAGACTGATGCCATCTACAGAAAATCTAGGGAATCAATATGTTATCACCATTAGGTCAAGGAGGGCCACCGGGGCCAAAGGCCACCGTCATGCATGACATCTAAGCATTATTTAATGATGCATGCACCCATTTAAGTCTCCATGCGCATGCATGCAAGTCAACTGCAAATTAGAAATTAAAATGACCTAATTAGGTCAAAAGTTAGGGTTTTCATAGTTGAAAGTTAAAAGGAAGATAAAGTGAAAGGAGACTCACCTTTTGATGATTATTGATTTTGGAGCTCTTAAGTAGCAGCACAGCATGCGGCCATAGTATTTGGGGTTGGAGACGATGTCTTCAACTAACGGGGTTTCGGCAGTGAGATATCTGCCCTAGTCTCATCCAGGGTAAGCCATCCAGGTTCACCATCCGCTCTTCAATTTATTCACAGTTATCCAGTATCCATCAGAGATTGTTTGCAGGGGCATGTGTGCAGTCATAAGGGGTTTTCAGCTGGAAATCCCAAATCATTCACTGAGTCTTCGTATATCAGTTTATCTTCAAAACCCTGGCACCATTCTCATCATCAGTATCATACTCCAAGCCCCGGTGATTATCAGATCCGATATTGCTCATCCTGAGCAGTTATCATCCATATCAAGATTCGGGGGGCATGAGCAGCTGAACCTCTAGAACAATTCACTAGCCTGCCTAGATACCTCCAAATTTCTGCATGTACTAGGCATTCTCTCCGGCACGGGAAGGCTATCAATCCTGCAAATTCTCAGCTTCATCGGACACCTCCTTCACTAAAAACATCACCCTTAGTTGATTTGGGGTTCGTGCTGCTGGGGTATCACAAGAAGCAGAAGATATCAGGTCATCTCCGATTCAGCTCTTGATGCATGCATATTCTCTCAACATCATTCCAGCCAGCCTATCAGTGGTAAGTGTTCATTCCATCCTACAAACCCTAACCCTAATTTTAGCTATACAATAGGGAATTTTGCATGGCAGTTTGCATGCTCGACTATTTCAGTATATTTGCATAGAATTATAAAATATCGGGATTTGGGATATTACACATTCCATTTGGATAATGTTGATCCATAGGCTTGACATCCTATATCGAAGTTGTTTTTTTTGGAAAATAATAACTCCTACGAGTTTTATTTTTAAACTTGTCTTTTTTTGTAAATAAAAAGACTATATTACTTCTTAAAAAAATAAACACATAACGCTCTTTCAGAGTCTCAGAGTCTTGGAATCATCAACCAGTTCTGGTAATATAGATATACTAAATAATACTAGTCTGCTATGGAAGGGCTTCCAAAAAAATATAGTATTTTCCAATTACTATTGCTACTTCATCGCTATATAAAAAGGAAACTGGAACTTAATCTTGCAAAGACACTAGCTACTAAAACTCAAACTGTGTTTTGGAGATGGTACTCCACACTTGTTCCATCCACAGGTGTTAGCTCCATCTTCTCGGCCTCCCCATACTTTGGGTCTCCACTTTGACTTTTCCTTTTGTTGGTGTCGCCCATCTATGCACTTTGCATGCTGGGGGAGTAGAAAGAAATTCCCATCTTGGACACAATCAGATCTATTTTGTAGTGCATTAGATGACTATCCATATTATGGTCCTTCCAAGCTCAAATTGGTTCCTCATCGCCCCTGAATCTTAGAAACCCTTCTCAAGGCCACATGCGTCATTGGGTTCTTCATTACCTAATACACCATAATCATTCTATCATATTCGGAGGCCCTTCCTACCATGGTTCTCGGGTCCATAACCCACTCTTCCACTTCCATCTGAATGTCTTCAATGGATACTTTTTGCACCTCTTCCCACAAGCTCTTCTCGATAGCATCTATTTCATCTCGAACCATAAGAGGAATACGGTCCCGAAAGAAAGTGGTCGCAGCTCTAGCCTGGTTTTGGGCCCTCGTGACTAGGCCCCCACTTTCCCCCTTCCCTCTTACCATATTTCCTTTTCCACTCTACCCACGAGATCCCGAGCCGATCCCAGGTTCCATCATGAAATTCCTATTGGGATCCATCCTTAAAAAATTTAGAAGGAACCACACACTATCAGGTGGTCAGGATAACGCAAACCAGTCTCTTAACATTTCCCTAGGAGACTTTCCGTCAACCAAAGAATAAAAAACAATAGCGCATCGAGGAGTGAGAGTGGAAATGCACTGTCTTTCGCTCAGATATAAGGCCAAAAAATCCATAATTTATAATACAAGTCTGTGCCTTCCCTCCTCTGACAGGTAACTTCCATCTCCCATGGATGTACTCATATCGGATATCAACATCACAAGGATGTTAATTTCCAGATATGGAAGTTGGTGCAAATCCTTCCTACATTCCTTCGCACGCTCAACCCCATACCCTCTTGTACCCATATCTGAAGGGGAAAGAGTGATACTGGTCATTTCCCACATGATTAACCTCATTGGTCTGACACAACAACCGCAATCCCCAGCTTCCTCATATAGTCATCATGAGTTACCTCCCCACTTCTGTCCACTTGTCTGCGTTTCTCATAATTTGAGTTAGCCAAGTGGCTACAGTTGTGCACCCAATCCTCATTCTCGAAATCAACCATATTACCTATTCTGAGGGCCCCATGCCCCTTGGCCCCAATATTGGCTAAGAGATCTGCTACCTTATTCGCCTCCCTCCTGACGTGATTGAAGGAGAGGGAACTATGAGTAACAACAATGCACCTCAAGGTTTCCAGTATGCTTAAGAGCCTCCAGCTGGTTGTAATTTTCTCCGTCGATTGTCCACTGGACAATTTCTTTGCCATTTGTATGATAATTTTGGAGTCACAAAAAACCACCCTTCCCTGACAGCAAGCTTCAGCCCTTGGAAGAGGCCTTCCAGTTCAGCTAAGTTTTTTGTTTCATTGCCAAGTTATTCATAATAAAATTTCAGGATTACCCTCGATGGTGCATCTAGGGGAAGCCCGAGAGTAGCGAGGTATGGGGGAGTTTGCAGAAATTACCCTAGAGTAATTTCTGCAAACTCCCCCATACCTCGCTGCTTCTGGGTTTCCCCTAGATGTGCCATCAAGGTTAACTTTAAATGAGCTTGGCAGTGGAGGTGACCAAAATTTCGGACTAGACATCCTGCAGATATTGTCTTTCCTTCTCAACCCTTCCAAATATCTCCTTGTGAAACCCCATCCTACCACAATGCGAGCTTCATCCTCAGAGAGGTCCTTATTTGTGTCCCCCCACTGCCTACTTCTCATCATCTCTTGAAGGTTGTTGACCAGCTTCTGCCAAACGTCCTCTTTGGTGTGCTTCATATCCCAAAATATGCGGTTGTTTCTCTCCTTACACACATTCTAGAGAACCATCCCTGGGAACATCATCCATAATGTTCCCATAATTAGATTTTTGAAGGCCTTAACGTTCCATTCCCTAAGAGATTGGTCGGGTTGACCTCACATTCGATCACTTCTCTAAAATATCATAGCCCCCCTACCCCATAACGAAGTTGTATAGGACAACCATCTAGAAGTTGCTCCATGTTTTCTTCATTGTTGAGGCATAAGGTACATTGGGAAGGGCCCTGAATCCCCTAAATACTTCGCCTAACCACCAGCCAGTAGAAGATGTTCATCTTTGGCTAGGGATTCCTTTCTCAGATTTTCTACCATAATGCTTCTTTCCCTTCCTCACTTCTAGTTCGTATGTCATCGGCTTCTTTAATTCTAAAAGTACCTTTTGGCTTGTATCCCCACCTTAACTTATCCTCTCCCATTTTTATGTGAATGTATCTCTCCTCAAGAAAATCCCCGAAAGCACGAACATGCTCATCATTTGTTAGTATTTCCCACTAGTCTTGTCCCAACCACTTCCTATGGCCATCAGTAGGAGGATCTTCCCAGTAGTGACACACCTTGAATTTTCCTTCTTCCATCCCTCTAGCCCTAATATTCTGTTATCTAGGGTCTTCCCCTATTTTTGGGTGTTGATTTCACAAGTCATCCCATAAATTAGCTAGTTCACCATCACATATTTCCAAGAAACTATGGTCCTAAACAATCCTTTTTCTAGACTGATCTTTCATCCATATATGAGATCCCAACCTTTCCTCATAATATCTAATCAGATCACTAGTTGGTTTGTCCTAAGCATATTTCACGTGCAACAATTTATCCCATGGTTCCACTGATCCGTAGGACCTCAACTTTAGTGCATTAAAAGTTTGTTGTAAAAGAATGCGTGCAACAGGTTAATGAAAGGAACAGCATTAACAGAAATTAAATGCTCAGAACAGGAAAGAAAACCACAACACTGATAGACAGATACAAGGAAGAAAACACAAAAACAGAGTCACAAACAGAAGTTGATAACAGAGTTCACCCCCTCCACTGGGCTACGTCTCCGGGTCCCTCTCCAATGGGTACCGATCCAATTAATGGCTTTAAATGGTACAAAATGGTTCTAGCATCAACTTCAGCAACTGTAAAATAGAATGCTGGACAGAAAGTATTCAAGACTCCTCTCTGTGGAATTACAATATGGTCTTCACCAGATAAAGACCCAAAATGTAACAGAGACTACAGTCAACCCTAATACAAACAGCAATCTGGAAACTACAGCAAAACTCTCCAAGCTTCTATGACAAAGAAACAATTTACTGTGCTCTCAACGAACTGTGTCCCAATCGTCCCCCTCCACGAGTCACCAACTTCCTCTATTTAAGCCTCATAAGTAATGGATTTACCTTCTTTCACTCAGCTGTTACCAAGGAGACAAAATGTAAAAGAAATGCGACTGTTCACATCCCCTGCCAAATGCCAATTCGTTATCATAGCGGTTGTTCATATGTCTTTCACGTTATCACCACTGTGGCATAACTGCCAAGAAAGCTTCGCCAAATAAGCTGTTCATAATGAAATCCTGCTGCCACAAAACTGTGCACCAGACTGTAACCCATTTAGAAATGTCCCTGCGCGAACGTATCCGAAGCCTTAGTCATATGCTCTTCCGCCGTTGCGGAAGAGGATAACCAACGGCTCCAACGAACTCTATCGGCTGTCGGCTGGTTTTTGAGTCGGAGGCTTTAGGTATTTTGGCTTCCGCAGTTGCGGATGGGGATCCACTTCTTTTTTCGACTCCGTCGAGTTATTTTTCCAATCTTTTAAGTTTTGGGCTTCCGCCATTGTGGCTGCCGGAAGCGTTGTTCTTCTGATCAAGCTTGTGCCCGTCGTTGAAACTACCGGAAGCCTTTATACTTCCGCCGTTGCAGCTACCGTTCCGCTCCGACTTCCGATCCTTTCTATCTTCGCCGTTGCGGCTCTTTTATCACTCCGGCTTCCGAACGTCTTTAAGTTTCCACCATTTGCGGAAGAGAAAAGCTTGTAAGCTCCGATGTTGCGAAAGAGAATGTCTTTCAACTTCCGATGTTGCGGACAGAGGAAGGCTTGCGAGCCCCACCGTTGCGGAAAGGAAAAGGCTCCCGAGCCTCGCCGTTGTGGAAGAGGAAATGCTTCCGAACTTTGATGTTGCGAAATGAGTTCTCTTCCGACCTCAGATCTGCGCGGCTTCTTGGTGTATCCGCCGTCCGATTTCCTTCACGCGCGGCTTCTATGAACCATGTACCATATTGGATCGTTAAGGAGGAATAATCCGTCGGATCAATCCTCCCCATTGGAAAGCTTTTGGACCACCAAAAGCCTGAATTATTCTACAAGTAAGTGAGGGTAAAGTTCCCTCACTTTACCAATCTCCATCCATCTTGCTTTGCTAGGATGCATTCCTTTCAGCCCCACTCGAAGGTACTCATCATTCCCCCTTCGTGAAGTCCTTACACTTCTGTCAAGAATAACATCATCCTGCAACTCTCTCATATATTCAGGTGCCAAATCATCTATTGAGGGAATCTGTATGTTAATTTCCTCATCCATGATCATAGGAGGCTCATACAATTTAAGATTCTCAACATTGATAACTGAATAAATTTGCATGTATGGAGGTAAATTCAAGTGAAAAGCATTAGTACCGATATTTTCCAAGATCTCAAAAGGACCATACCTGATAGGTTTAAGCCTTTTACCTTCACCTTTCATCCTTTCTTTGGTGATATGTAACCAAACTCTGTCACCAACCTGAAATTGATGATCGACTCGATGTTTGTCATGCATGTCTTTGTACTTTGCCTGGCTCTTCTCCAACTGTTCTTGAACTGCCTGCTGCACTGCTTGGATTCTCTAAATGAACTTTAAAGCTTTATCTGCGTCATGATGTCCATCCACTACATCTTTGCCAAAAGAGAAGTCCATCGGTGTTTTTGGCAGATAACCAAAACAAGTTTCAAAAGGAGATCTTTTCGTGGAAGAATGAATTGCATGATTGTAAGCATGCTGTATATACTGCAACTGCTCATCCCAAAGTTTAGGATGTTTACTACAATATCCTCTGAGCAGCTGAACCACTGTTCTGTTTACTACCTCTGTTTTCCCATTGGTCTGTGGATGAAAAGCTCTACTTTTCTTTAGTTTAGTGTCCATAAGCTCCCATAAAGTCGACCAGAATTTCCCCAAGAACCGGGAATCCCGATCAGATACAATAGACGTGGGCAGCCCAAAATGTACCCAAACATTTTGAAAGAATAAAAGAGTTGTTTGTTCAGCAGTGATCTGCTTGTTACATGGCATTAAGATACACATTTTGCTGAATCTATCCACAACAACATATAGGTAATCATGCCCTTTTCTAGACATAGGTAGTCCCCCTACAAAGTCCATAGAAATACTTTCCCAAGGACGAGAAGAAACTGGAAGAGGAGTGTACAAACCCAATTTCCTATTACTAGGCTTACTTGTTGCACACATAACACAACCCCTTATATATTTAGCTACCGTTTCTTGCATTTGAGGCCAATAACAATGATTCTGCAATACAGACAATGTCTTGCTTACTCCAAAATGTCCTGCAATCAATGAACTATGTGCTTCTCGAATCACATGCACTCTTTCTTTCTCTGGAATACAGAGTTTACCAAGATGATACAAGAGCTGATTATGCACAAAATAGTTCTCTTCCTGTTTACCATGTATTAGTGATGCATATACTTTCTTAAAATATTTATCTTCTGCATACTGTTCAATATAACTTTCATGTGTTAATGAACTGTTCTGAAGAATGATTGAAGCATTTGTAGGTGGCCTTGATAACATGTCTGCTACTTTATTCTGAATTCCCTTTTGTAATTAATTACGAGATGAAACTGTTGTAAGGACCCCATCCATCTTAAATGCCTACTTTGTTGTATTTTAGTTTGAGATTGTAAATATTGAAGTGGCTGATGATCAGTATGTATGGCTGTCTCTTTTCCCATGATATAATGTTTCCACTTCTTCACACTCTATACTAAAGCATACAATTCTTTGTCATAGGTCGGATAGTTACTTACCGCAGTAGAAAATGTTTCTGAATGGTAACAGACTGGCTTCCTTCCTTGCAGCAAAACTGCTCCCATGGCAAACCCGCTGGCATCGGTTTCGATCTCAAATGGCTACTGCAAATCTGGCAATGTCAGAACTGGTGCTGTGCTAATCTTTTCCTTCAAAGCGTCGAAGGCTCTCTGATGCTTGCCTCCCCACTGGAAAATTTATTTAATGCTTGTCAACGCATGTAAAGGAGCAGCAATGGAAGAAAACCCAGAAATGAATTTCCTCCAATACTGAACCGCACCCAAAAAACTTCTGATTTCAGTAACGGTGTTAGGCCGTGGCCAGTTTACAATGACAGCAACCTTGGCTGGGTCCACTCGCAGGTGGCCTCCACCAATGATATGGCCTAGATATACTAAAGAATTTTTAGTAAATTCACATTTAGACATTTTTACATAAAGCTTTTCCTTTCTCAATACATCTAAAAAAAATTTCACATGTACAACATGCTCTTCCCAAGTGTTGCTAAACACAAGGATATCATCTAGATACACAATTACAAAATCATCAATGAATGAAGGAAAGACATCATTCATGACCCGCATCAAAGTAGCAGGTGCATTACACAGCCCAAAAGGCATCACAAGTCATTCATACAAACCCTGTTTTGTTTTAAAAGTTGTTTTCCAAGCATCATGCTCAGCAACACAGATTTGATGATACCCACTACGCAGATCCAATTTTTTAAAGTAAGTTGCATGTTTCAACTGATCAATCAAATCATTAATGCGGGGAAGAGGATACCTGTTTTTTATGGTGATTTTGTTAAGGGCCCTGTAGTCGATACACATCCTCCACGACCCATCCTTCTTTGGAACCAATACTATGGAAGAGCCACAAGGAGAAGTGCTGGGCCAGATGACCCCCTTCTCAATCAGCTCCTAGACCTGCTTCTTGATCTCCTCATTCTGCATTACAGAAATCTGGTACATGGCTATGTTTGGGAGTGGCACATCCTGCTGCAAATATATCTCATGTTGAATCTCTCTCTTCAGTGGTAACCCCTTCGGATCTTGAAACAAATCATCATACTCAGAAATGATGTCAATCAGTTCAGATTTATGCTTAGGGTCACATTCTTCAAAATATTTAGAGACTTCATCATTTTTCATCTTAACCATCATCAACACAAAGTTCTTACTAGGATTTACCAACCTCTTCATTTGTCCTGCAGAGACTATTTCTAGATTGGTTTTTATCTTATGTGCTCGTACAATATATTCCATACCTTCTTTAAAAAGATGATACTTATTCTTCTCTCTATAAAAGACTGCTTTCCGGTCATACAAATATGGACTCCCAAGTACAATTCCACAAATGTCAAGTGGTACTACATCCAATTCTACCTCATCCCTAAACTTTTCAGTAATTGCAAATTTTAATACACATTTCCTTGTAACTTGCAATCGTGTATCATTAGTAACCCAACCTAGAGGATAGGGATTTTCATGAGTCACAGTAACTAAATGCAATTTCTTAACCACTTCTTCTGATATCATATTTACTTGTGAACCACTATCAAACAACGTATCAATCTTTATGTGATTTGCAATGACACGAACATGAAACAGTGCACTTCTATCTTTATCATTTTGCTTAGAAGTAGATGGCAGACTTGTACTTGTACTAGAACTTGATTGTGCATCAATGGGAAGTGAGATACTTTTATCCTTACCTTGGATTCTGACAGCTGTAACCTTTGTTTCATCACTTGAGTCGGATCCCAAGTCTTGAATAGATGCTGCAGTATCTTTTGCTTTTCCTTTGTCTTTGTTTCCTCCGTACTTCTTTGGCCTTAACTCCGGATGAAGTTTCCAACACTTAGAGACATCATGTCCCTTCTGACAATGCGAACACGTAGGATTTTCACCTTCTTCTTTAACAGTAGCCATCTTCTTTTTCCCCTTATCTTTACCTTTTGATTTGCTGTCAAATTTAAATGACTTCTTCACAAAAGTATCATTAGCATGCTTACCCCTGGATTCTAAATGGGTAGCTTGAACACATACATCATCCAAATTACTAGGATTAAACATCAACAAAGTATGCTTCAAATAATAATGCATGCCACCAATGTACTTAAGAAGAGTTTCCTGTGTATCTAGTGAAACATTCAATGCAATAGCCCTCTTTCTGAATTCATGAGTATAATCTTGAATGCTTTGTCCTTTAGCTTGTCTAAACATTTGCCAATTCATGGTTAATTGCTGCATGTGACCTAAAGGATAAAATTGCTTCCTCAATACTTCAATGAATTCATTCCTAACTGAAATAATTTTACCATTCTTTCGAAGATCTTGCTGAATATTGCTCTCCCACCAAGTAAGAGCCATTCCACTCATTCTCAAAGTGGCCAATTGGATTCTGGATGGGTCATCATTAATGCCCTGCACCCTGCAATATACTTCAAGCTGCTTGATCCAATTGTCTAATTTTTCAACATCTACATCTCCATTATAAATAGGTAATTCAAATTTTACATCCAATTTGAAATAAGGCATATTAGGACTTGCATTATTCGAAGTATGAGAAGAAGAAAAAGTCTGTTTAGTATCAGGAGGATCACCATCACCTCCTACTCCTTTACCCTTTTCTTCTGGCTTCACTTCTGCATCTCTGGATGAAGATCCTTCTTCTTTCTTCTTCCTTTCTACTCGCTCTTCGAGTAGAAGTTCCATCATGGATTTCGTACTCATAAAAGCCTCTAGAAACTCAGTTTTAGACATAACAAGTTTTTCCCATTCGGTATGTCCTTCTTCTTCCCCTCATGGAGAAGACATGGTTCTTGAGAATGTTCTCCTGGAGCCAATCTCAGGATCTCCTTCAACTAATTCTCCTTCACCAAGCTTTAACCTGGACCTGGTAAGCATTCACAAACTTGCACAATAGTCAACCAGCTCTGATACCAAATATGATCCGTAGGACCTCAACTTTAGTGCATTAAAATTTTGTTGTAAAAGAATGCGTGCAACAGGTTAATGAAAGGAACAGCATTAACAGAAATTAAATGCTCAGAATAGGAAAGAAAACCACAACACTGATAGACAGATACAAGGAAGAAAACACAGAAACAGAGTCACAAACAGAAGTTGATAACGGAGTTCACCCCCCCCACTGGGCTACGTCTCCGGGTCCCTCTCCAATGGGTACCGATCCAATTAATGGCTTTAAATGGTACAAAATGGTTCTGGCATCAACTTCAGCAACTGTAAAACAGAATGCTGGACAGAAAGTCTTCAAGATTCCTCTCTGTGGAATTACAATATGGTCTTCACCAAATAAAGACCCAAAATGTAACAGAGAATACAGTCGACCCTAATACAAACAGCAATCTGGAAACTATAGCAAAACTCTCCAAGATTCTATGACAGAGAAACAATGTACTGTGCTCTCAACGAACTGTGTCCCAATCGTCCCCCTCCACTGGTTTCCAGCTTCCTCTATTTAAGCCTCATAAGTAACGGATTTACCTTCTTTCACTCAGCTGTTACCAAGGAGACAAAACGTAAAAGAAATGCGACTGTTCACATCCCCTGCCAAATGCCAATTTGTTATCATAGTGGCTGTTCATATGTCTTTCACGTTATCACCACTGTGGCATAACTGCCAAGAAAGCTTCACCAAATAAGTTGTTCATAATGAAATCCTGCCGCCACAAAACTGTGCACCAGACTGCAACCCATTTAGAAATGTGCCCGCGCGAATGTATCGGAAGCCTTAGTCATCTGCTCTTCCGCCGTTGCGGAAGAGGATAACCAACGGCTCCGACGAACTTTATCGGTTGTCGGCTGGTTTTCAAGTTGGAAGCTTTAGGTATTTTGGCTTCCGCAGTTGCGGATGGGGAACCACTTCTTTTTTCGACATCGTCGAGTTATTTTTCTGATCTTTTAAGTTATGGGCTCCCGTCGTTGTGGCTGCCAGAAGCGTTGTTCTTCCGATCAAGCTTGTGCCCGTCATTGCGGCTGCCAGAAGCCTTTATACTTTCGCCGTTGCGGTTGCCGTTCCGTTCCGACTTCTGATCCTTTCTATCTTCGCCGTTGCGGCTCTTTTATCACTCCGGCTTCCGAACGTCTTTAAGTTTCCGCCATTTGCGGAAGAGAAAAGATTGTAAGATCTGACGTTGCAGAAGAGAATGTCTTCGGACTTCCGATGTTGCGGACGGAGGAAGGCTTGCGAGCCCCGCCGTTGCGAAAAGGAAAAGGCTCCCGAGCCCCGCCGTTGTGGAAGAGGAAATGCTTCTGACCTCTGATGTTGCGGAAGGAGTTCTCTTCCGACCTCCAATCTGCGTAGCTTCTTGGTGTATCCGCCATCCGATTTCCTTCACACGTGGCTTCTATGAACCATGTACCATATTGGATCGTTAAGGAGGAATAATCCGCCGGATCATCCACCTTGTAATTGGACCATCTCCACCAGATCTTAGAACCTTGAATTTCACTCATAACCTATGGGTCCCTGATACCCAAACCCCCCCTGTCCTTGGGATGACATACTTTGTCCTATCCAACCAGGGAAAAATTTTCCTTCTTTTCCCTTCCTCCCCATACAAAATATCTCTAAAGGCCCTGAATTTCCTTAATAATAGCCTTTGGAGCTGAGAGAACAAAGAGAAGGTATACTAGCATTGCGTGGAGAACTCCTTTGACAAGAATCAGATGACTGGGTAGGTTCAGAGGTCGAAGAGTCCAATTTTCCATCCTACTTCTAAGTTTATGTAGCATATCCTGCCAGGAAACCTTCTTGATATGGCCTTTAGTAAGCAGAGCTCCCAGGTACTTAGAGGGAAGAGATCCTTTAGAAAATCCAAGGATCTGAATTATATATCTCTGGGTAGTAATGGTTGTATTCAAGAAAAAAACCTGTGATTTGTCAGAGTTAACTTCAAGCCCTGAAACCTCAGCAGAAAGCATTAAAATTTTCTTAAAGGCTCGGCCCTTTTGGACTGAAGGGTGCCCTATTAACATAGTGTCATCCACGAATTGTTGATGTATTTGTTTTTCCATTCCCTCATGGATCTTTATCCCATATATCCCTCCTCTAGATGATTTCTCTTGGAAGAGCTTGCTAAGCCCTTATGCCATTAATATGAAGAGAAAAGGGGACAAGGGATCCCCCTGTCTAATTCCACAAGAGGGATTCAAAAGTATAGTAGGAGATCCATTCAGCAGAATTGAAAAGAAGGGAGTGGAAACCAAATTCATTATCCATTCTATCCATTCCCTTCCAAAACCAAAGGCTCCCAAAATACTTCTCATATATTGCTAGCTTAGTTTGTCATAGGATTTAGTTATATCCAACTTAACTAACATACCTGGTTTCTTGGTGACCTTCAAAGAATGAATGGTTTCTTGAACCAAGATGATCCCATCCAAAATATGGCTTCCTTCGACAAACCCCAAATGTTCTGGGATAATTAAACTAGAGAGGAATGCCTTTAGCCTATTGGCTATAACCTTAGTAATTATTTTGTATTTGACATTGCATAGAGATATGGGTTTGAATTTACTGGGGTTTTAGCTCCTTCCCCTTCTGGGACCAAGGCCAAGAAGGTAGCATCAAAAGAATTTAAGAATCCTCGGTTTCTTCTCGATTCCTCCTATATTTACAAAACCTCCTGTTTAATCAAGTCCCACAAGAAATGAAAAAAAATTGTTGTGAAACCATTTGGTCTTGGAACTTTCCCCAAGGCCATCTAGTTCATTGCTTCCTCAACCTCCTGCATAGAAATGGGTTTAACCAACATCTCATTATGATATTATGTTACTAACTTGGGAATAAGTCTTTTTATCCTTGCTATCTCCTGGATTCTATTGCCTTGGTCCTTTGTCATGATTCCCTCAAAGTGGTGAACCAATTCTTCCTCTATTTCTCTTATGGACTCTACCTCACTTTCGTCAATCTTCCTTAATTTATAAATCTTCGACTTTTGTTGATTTTGAATAACCGTATTATGAAATAATTTGGTGTTGTTTTCCCCTTGTTGTATCCATTGGTTTCTTGATTTTTGTTTCTAGAAAATCTCCTCCCGTATTTCGCTAGCCTCGATCTGATTCAGCAAGTCTTTCTCCCGTTGTCTCAGTTCTTCATCCCACTCTTCCTCCATACCTTTCTTATGAGTACTCTCGATATCCGTCAATAATTTTTTCTTGTCCTGAAAGATATTCCCAAAGTATTCCTTGTTCTACGTGTGGATCCTGGAATTAAGAGCCTTCAGATTTTGCTGAAATTGATACATCCTTGTTCTCGTAGGGGGTACCAAGTCCTTCCACCATTTTTTGACCAAATCTTTAAATTCTTTTTGCTCCAGCCAAAATTTTTCAAATATGAAAGGATTTCTTATTATGTCATTCGACCAATCCCATTGTAGGCTTATGGGCCAATGGTCAGAACCCGCTGTCAAAAGAAAACTGGAACTTATCTCCCTATGACTCTTGAAATATCCTCTGTGACCAGGAATATGTCGATTCTAGAAGCCACAAGTTGTTTTCCTCCTCGTTTGTCATTCCACATATACCACCCATTCCCCGTCTCAATATATATTAGAGTACCATGTACCGCATAGTCACTAAAAGCTTCTTGGTATCTATCCAAGACTCTCCTTCCCTGTTTTTTTCCCTGAGAGAAGTTATCAGGTTAAATTCCCCACCTATTATCCATGATCCTTCACCCACTTTATCTTTCATCCAGGTCAAAAAAAAATTAAACGTTGGTTTCTAAGGAAAGGAACTTGTGCCATAAACATTCACCAAGGTTCCCTTTACCCTAGTATCTAGGATGGTGAAGCTAGTAATCATTGAGAAATTATTGGCCCTCAAATCTGATATACATATGGATTTTGGTTGCCATAGAATGGATAAACCCCCAGTCATTCATGAGGCATCCATTGCCATAACTCTGCTTCCCCTCCAAATATTATTTCCTAACTTCTCCATTGTTTATGATTTGCAATTTGTTTCTTGTAGAAAGAGAACATCTGGTTTTTCTTGTTTGACCTTCCTTGTTAAGGTTTTTATTTTCCTAGGATGATTGCATCCCCGTATGTTCCAGGACACTATCTTCATTGGCTAACTCTATTTATTTCATAGAATGACGCCACTATCTTTGGGCACTGGACAGATTCTATAAGTTTCGCTCCTATCTCTACTATCCTTTGCTTATTCGTCTTTCTTCCTCTTTTCATATCTTCCTTGTAACTTTCTTTTACTCCCTTCCTGAGGATCCATTGCTATCCCCAGTTGTTGGCAAGCTTTGGTCTCTATAATTGCCACTTGGAGTAGTTCGATTTGTCTCCTAGAAACATACCCCCTCCCCTTCTTGTCACATTCTTTCTCAATCTCATCCAAATCCAACTCTCCTAGTTCCATACATTTCGCTCCTTCCTCTTCCATGACCTCGATCTAGTCCTATACCGCCTTCCCATTACCTAATTCCATTTCATTTTCGTCCTTTGGCTTCTTCGGGAATTATGCCCTATTCCTCCCTTCCTCTCCGTCCTCACCTTTCTCATCCAAGTTATGGAAAGGGTTGTTACTGGTTACCCTTTTTCCTTGATTCCCCTTCATTGACTTCTATTGCCCCACCATTTTATTCTTCTTTCTACTCTGGACTTGAACAAACCCTTCCTTATCCTTTTCTCCCCCTAGGGTCGCTTGATCGTGAGAGGCGGTTGGTTCAACTGTGGGAAGTTCCGACCAAAGTGTCCATATTCATGGCATTATCTACATCTAAACAAAAGCTTCTCATAGTCGATCGGATGCACCCACTCCTCGTCATCCCAATTCAGGTTGATCACCTCTAGCAGGTCTTTCAATATATCCATATCGACACATATGTGAGAAAAATCCATTTACCTCTAATGTTTTGTCTACTCCACTACCTTTATGAAATATCCAATCGTATTACTAATGTCTTGCAGAATTTCCAAGTCCCAATACTCGCATGGAAGGGAGAATAGTCGATTCCAAACTGGGGAAACCTTCATATCCTTCGTTTCCGGGTTAAACCTTTCTTTGCACATTCTAAGGTAAAGTTCAACCGAAAAGAAGAAATAGGGCCCTCCCTCAAGAACCACATCACAGTCTTCCTAGTTGAAAAAGATAATAGTAATGAAACCTTTGGATCCTAAATGAAGATCATAGTGCCCTTTAGGGTTCCAGTTACTCTTTATCCATTGGAATAGATCCCTCTCTCTTGGCCAAATCCCAACAAATTTTCTGATGAGGTTTTTCTCCTTCCATAGTGCTACCTTCTTTCTTGTCTTATTAGATTTGATCTAAATAGCCTGAATAGTTTGGGCTTTTAGGAGGCATCCACTTGGTCCCGTCCTCCTACTAGATCCTTTCTCTACCCCACTCACTTCCCTTGTCTCGTTTTCTCCATCCTTTCCCCAAGTCATCTAGCACCTGGTTTGCATTGTTTCCATGAGCTCCAGCGGGGGATTATGGCTCCTGCCCTGATCAAACTCCCTGCGAACACCATCATGACAGTTAAATTCCATGGGTGGAATTGCTAAATTATATTTTTTTATCTTACATGAATTTGGAAAAGTATAATATATATATATATATAAATAAATAATTTTCCTCTTTATATTTTGGAAACCCCACCTTTGGCAGTTATTGCAGTAAGTTTTAGGGGTGAATTCCTTGTCTTAATGAACATTTGACTTAATAAAAGGAATAATGTTTATTTGATAAATGTTTAGCATATTTTTTATGTCCTTGTGTTGCAATCCTCTTATTGGAGTTCATTTATTGAATTTCAGGTTAATTCCTTGTCTTAATGAACATTTGAATTAATAAAAGGAATAATGTTTATTTGAAAAATGTTTAGCAGGATTTTTTACATCCTTGTGTCGCAATCCACTTATTGAAGTTCACTTATTGAATTTCCTTGTGTTAATGAAACTTTTATTTTGGCATAATTTATTATGCTTATGTGAAGGTTCACTTGTAGGAGTTAACTTATTGAATTTCCTTATTTTAAGGGATGTTTGGCATAAATTTATATGTGTGTGTCAAAGTTCACTTGGTGGAGTTTATTTATTGAATTTCTTGTTTTAAGGAAAATTTTGGCATAATTTATTATGCTTTTGTGATGAAGTTCACTTATTAAATTCCCTTGTCTTAAGGAAATTTTGGCTAATTGTATATGCTTAAGTAGCAATTCATTATCTCTTAGTTCACTCTGTCTCAATTCACTCCCTCGCAACTCACTCTTAAGTAGCTCACTCTGTCTTAGTTATGATAAAGTGTCGAAGTTCCCACTAATAAAGTTTTATACATAAAGGTTTGGAAATATTATTTTCTAAGTCGTAATTTAATATGGTTCACAAATTCTTTCTTAGTTAAAATATTATAACTTTTATATTAAAAATAGTGGATTTATTTATATGTATTAACCTAATGATTTTAGGTGAGTTAAACTCTGCATGATACCTAAGGCAATTTATACTGGGCAGGAAATTTCTACTACGCAATTCTTACTGCACTATAAGAATAAAAAAGGGGTATGTCGAAGTATTATTTAACCGTGTCTTAACATTATGGTAATGAATTAAATTGGGGCATGTCGATATAATTCTTTAAAAATTCTTATGCTCTAGTGTTATGGAGTTAATCGTGTGACTATTGGATTAGAGTTTTACTACCCACTTCTTACTGCTTAGTAAGCTAAGGTTAACTAAACAAACATAGTCTACATGGATATTAATGAATCTCATAAATTATCCTAAAATTTTTCTATTATTGATTTTGTTTATTATGCATTTGTATAAGAATTTATGGGTCTTATGAATTAATATAAGCTTATGCTATTTACTGTTTAATATACAGTTGTCATATTTATGCATATAATATTCATATGAAAAAATTTGAAGTTTAGTGTGATAAAAGGTGTGTTACACCAAGAAACATGTTATTAGAAAAGATGTTGAGTTTAAGGAATATGAAGCTTGAGATGTTCTATAATGCCTCATGCATATTGTGAAGGAGATGAGCAGGCCATACACATATATGCATATACCTACACTAGCAACAAGAAAACTTGTAAGACAGTCATTAACAATCAGCCCATCGCAATATAGAACGTCCATAATTCAAGAATGTGGCAAACCATGAAGTGTTGGTGGGAAACAAGGAACGTGATCAGAGGTAAGTAATGAATCAAATATGAATTAAATTTCATTGAGAAATAAAGTTAGAGGTCAAAATACTAGAAGTTTAAGGGAATTGTATGAACAAAATGAAGAAGTAGATCATGTTATAAATTTTGCATTATTTGCATGCGATCCTGTAAATTTTTATGAGGCTATTAAAGAAGATGTTTAGGTAAAAACTATGGATGATGAGATTGATGCCATTGAAAGAAATAATGCTTGGGATCTTGTAGATTTTTCTGAGAACAAAAATTGTATTGGTGTTAAATGGATTTATAAGACCAAGTTGAATGTTGATGGTGAAGTTGAGAAATACAAGGAAAAACTTGTAGCTTAGGGGTTCAGTTAACAACTCTGTATTGATTATAATGAAACCTTTGCACCTGTATCCATACTTAACACAATGAGGATGGTGTTAGCCATTGATGCTCGGAATAAATGGAGTGTGCATCAAATGGATGTTAAGTCTGAATTTTTGAATGGATTTTTGGAAGAAGTGGTTTATGTGAAACAACCTCCAAGATATGAAATTGAGGGTTAGGAAAATAAATTTTATAAGTTACAGAAAGTGTTGTATGGATTGAAACAAGCACCTAGAGTATAGTATAGTAGAATCAATGAATATTTGAATAGCAAGGGATTCAACAAAAGTCCAAGTGAACCAAATATGTATACAAAGGTAAATCGAGAAGGAAAAATCTTCATAGTTTGTGTGTATGTTGATGATTTGATTTTCACCAGAGATCTCTCGATAAACGATTTTAAAACTGCCATGAAAACAGAGTTTGAGATGACTGATTTAGGAATGATGAATTATTTTCTTGGTAGTGAAGTAACTCAATATGAAAAATAGCATTTTTATAGTCAATCTAAGAATTGAAATGATATATTCAGTAGATTTAGGATGGTGAACTATAAGCCACTTGTAACTTCAATTGCAATTGGCACAAAAATCAGTAAGAAGGAAGAAGGGTCAAATGTTGATCCAACATTATATAAGAGACTAGTTGGAAGTTTCATGTATTTGACTGCAACAAGGCTTGACATAATGTTTGCAGTAAGTTTAATTTCAATATTTATGGAGTCTCCAAAGAGTACTCATTGGCAAGATGGAAAGAGAATATTGAGATACATTGTGCAAATAACAAATTTTGGTATCCTATATACATCAAATCCAGATTTTATGTTGATTGGATATACTAATAGTGATTTTTGCAGGTTCTATTGATGATAGAAAGAGAACATCAGGATATGTGTTCAATTTTGGATCTGGAGCAATTGCATGACAATTCAAGAAGCATCCCATTGTGACTTTGTCATATGTTGAAGTAGAGTATGTTGCATCAACAATCATTGCATGCCAAACTATGTGGATGAGAAGAACTCCTTTTGAGATGCAGCATGAACGAAAAGAACCAACTCAATTTTTTGTGATAATAAATAACTATTGCATTATCGAAAAATCAATGCCTTTCATAAAAAGAGTAAACATATTGATACAAGATATCATTTTATTCGAGAACTAATAAACAAGAATGAAATTAGTCTTGAGTTTTGTAGATAAGAAGATCAGTGTGCAAACTTGTTTACAAAACCCTTAGGAGAAGAGTTGCTTGAATTTCAGAGAGAAAATATAGGGGTTTGTATGATGTAACACCATTTTTCTAAATGTTGTAGAAAGCTAAGTATTTTTACGGTCTCTTGAAATACAAGTAATATGCATGTTTATTTTGGAACAACTCATTCTTTGGTGACACATAAAGACAAATATAACGATTTTAAAGGGTAACTTTTCATGACACAAAAATGAAAGGACTTTTTTGTTTTTTTTTGTTTTCATTTCAAAGTTATCGCTATTTGGCATATACACAGGAAAGAGGAACACACAATCATGGAACAACTCATTCTTTGGTGACACATAAAGACAAGTATAACGATTTGAAAGTGTAACTTTTCATGACACATGAATGAAAGGATTTTTTTTTGTTTTTTTTAATTTCAAAATTTTCACTATTTGGAATATAATAATAATAATCTATTTTTAAGGTCATCGCCAAGCGAGACACCAAATTGGTGTATGAGACCCCCTTGTTTGTGGGACAAGGGACCCCTCTCTGCGCAGCGATTTAACTGCTAAAGTCTACAGAGGTGTACATACACTATCCCCCTCTGGGTTTGAACCCGTGACCTCCTAAGAGGAATCACATGCTCTTAACCATTAGACCCACTCATGCTGTACAAAAGATCTGGAGGAGCCCGCGAGAGCTATCATGTTTTATACAAAGAAAAGGGGAATACACAATCATTAAAGGTGCCCTTAAACTTTTTGAATGGGAATTTATGAGGGTGCTTTTATTAAAAGTGTTTAATTTTATGTTTTTAGAGGAAGTATAAAAGCATATTTTGTACCGTAAAAGAAATGAAAAGGAGATTTATCTTAATTAAAAGCTTACGGGAGTCATAATGATTTTTGAATGGGAGTTATAAGGAGTATGTACTATCTTTACAATATTACAAAATAATGTTAAAGGTCAGGTTATTATTTTATTCGATTATTAGTATGTGTTTGATTTTGTATATTTATTTCATTTGATTTTGTATATTTATTTTATACCTCTTAAATTTTTTTTATAGTTTATTAATATATCAATTATTTATTTATTTACATATTATTTTACTGTAATACTATTGGATGATAGTTTGAAGCGTTATTGTTGGGCCAGCGACGGAGCTCTTTGAAGTGGGGCAATTAATTAATGTTTCCATAAGTATACAGCCTTAAAACTAGTTCCTCCTTCACTGCCATATAGCTTTCACTCAATACACAACCTTGAAACCATTGCCTTGTTTATTGTCTACCGCCTCCACTACCCAACTGTTATCACACCAACTTCACCACCACTGCTAGAATCTCTAACTCATGACCACTGCTAGAAGCTCTAGCTCACCAGCATGGCTAGAACCTTTGGCTAGTAACTATTTATACAATTTGTTTTCATGGATCTTCACCTTCTTTGTCATGCCTCTGAAGTCTAGGAGCTTTGTCTTGGATGATTTGCAAGTTTGAAGGAGCTTGTCATGGTCGGTTTTTTGTCCTAGAGAACCTGTACAAACACATATACATAGTAAGCAATTGGTGTTTGAAGCATATTGTTTGAAGCTACTTGTTTGCACAAATAACTTTGTTTGTCAAATGAATTTAATTACATAGCAAAATACAACAAAATCAACATTTCAAGCTTCTTTGTTTGTCAATGTTGTCCAAATCAATCTCGACTGGCCTTATGCTATGCTAAACATGGAATTATATCTTTCCTCCAGGGAGGAACTAACCTCTTTATTGGAAACCTTAGCATTGCAATGCTCATGCACGAAGTATTTCACTTGCTTAAGATTTTAATCATAGTTGTCATGGCGACTTGGGTCACTTTATTTTAACTCGTTCAAAGAAAAAAATTAATATGACCAAGATAAGAACGAACTCTCATGAGCTCCATAGTGAAACAGTTCGTTGGGCAATTCCTAAAACACCATGGGTGGAAAGGATCTGCCATCTCTATGAGAATATGAACATTGAGGATGAAAATCGCTTCCTCTTAGGGTGCCCTGCGTACACCCACATTAGGTCTCAGTTTCATAATCTTTGTTGCAATACCGACCTTCCTAGCCTTTTAACATGTCAAAATTATAGTGAGCTCAGGACGCTTCTCTCCAAGCTCTTTGAGCATAGAAATACAATTTTAAAACAAACTAAATAATTTGTTTCTTTAGGTCCGATAGACCAAAGTCTGGTGTTAGCAGACGTTAACCATCATCATCATCAAGAGGGATGAATCATAAAAACATAGTTCAAATCTTTATATGATGTCCACAGTTGCTCACATGTAATTATTGTATGCAAACGCAATACAAAATTGCAGGCATTTAATAAGAAATATAACTTTATGCTTACCTTTTGCAACTTGTGCATCCTTTCGGCCTCCCTTTTGAACTCGCATCCTTTCAGCCTCCTTACAAAAGCATGAGTTGTTGCATCATCAATTACCCTCCAAACACAAAATAATTAATTCATTTCCCTCCAAAAACATAATGATTGATTCATGCATGTTCTATTTAGGAAAATGTATAAACTCGGGCATATTTGGATTATTCAAATTAATCCCCGCCTAAATAAATAACGACAGCTATGCTCTTTGATACCTAGATTCTGCGAAAGGATATAATATAAATAACCAATTATATTATGCAATGAAATGAATTGGCATGTATATTTTTGTTTCAATAAATCTATAGACCTAAAATATATTTACACTTAACTGATATTCTATGCGTCTAAACATTTATTTCTATGCGTCGAAACAAGTGTTAAACCTAGAAAAGCTCATAGAATGATGGTTTAATACGTGGTTACAAGATGTGTTAATGAAACGGAAGTGTTAATACGTGTGGTTAACTGGCGAAACTTAATTTTTGATAAATTATAATGATTTTGCAATTATGTTTTCTTTATTATAAAACATCTAATTTCATTCTAGATATTACAAATCATATAATACACATCTTTACGTGGATATTTTTTATTGGTGTTGTTATATTCTTTCTATATATTATTGTTGATCTGTGTATAACAAGCATCTTGTGATTTGGATAAACCAATTCAAATGATTTAAGTATATTGAAATTGAAGCACGAAATTAGAAGGTCTATCCTTAAAAAACTAACACGATTATTACCACATAGATCCCAGTTGGACAGACGATCGAGTTAACAAATTTGTTGTATAGTAAGCAACATATGTCTATGGACAAGTGTCGCTCAGATTAAAGAGATATTTTGAAGTGGACTATAATATAGTCACTGATAGGTTTTGTTATATTAATTTATGGTTACTCTTTTTCTGTCTACTATAAGTCTCTTACGGTTACCTTCTAATTAACAAGCATACTTTACCTAATTCATATAGACACTACCCAAGGCGTGACGTAGAATACATATGATGTTTCTATGTTGCATGACAATTGTTTTGTTGGTTTTTATTAAAGGAAAAAGCATTAACTTGGGATGTTCTTTGCTGTAAGGGATTTGAAGGGCCCAGTCGATCCCCAAAAGTACAGGATACGGGTTTGTTTCATCGACAATGTCGATTACTTTGAGGTCAGCATATGTTCTCAGGCCTTCTACCTCGACAAGCACTTGTGTCATTCGACCGATAAGTAGGACTTTTGACTAATTTTCTAATCTGAGTTGAACATGAGACCAATATAGTCATGGTTTTCCCATGCTTTCCAATATTTGTCTTGTCAGAATTTTGACATCAGATCCCAAATCTGGGATAATGTAATCCATGTCATAATATCCTATCTAGGAAGTCATTCTTAATTCGTGAACGGTCCTTAATCTTTTTCCCACATGGTTTACTCTTCCGTCTAGTCGCACATATTCTAGATGTTCTTCTATTAGAGTTATCAATTATGTGGCAACATCTTTATCGTGTATTAGCGATAAGAAACTTTTAGAAAAATCTTTAAGCTTACTAACATTTCTCATCAATTGCTTTCAGAACGTCTCATCGAATATTTCAGGAATCTCCATTACCGGTCTTCTTGGCAATGTAGGAGCAGACGTCGACACTTGATTCTTGTCGACGAATTTTGGTCGCGCGTCCAAGAATAATTCCTTTTCTTTTTGGACGTCGAAAGACACTTTCTTTTTTGTTGTTGGTCGCACCTACAGTTGGTCACGTTGTGTATCTTAGTTTGATCCAGTCATAGCACCTCCCCTTGTCACGATAGCAATATTTGTTTCCCTCTTCTCAATCGATATCATAAGGATATTCTAGTTGGGATTCGAATTAGGATTCTACAGAGGATTTGGGTTGTGGTATTTCTAGATATATACACCATGAATTGAAAGTGAAACTCTAATGGTCAAGTTTTCTAAGTTCTTGTAATACGAAAGAATATTGTAGTTAAGAATTCGCCATTTATGCTTATTAAATGGACGATGCCCATCCAAATTGAAGTGATTGAAAAAATATAGTATACTAGGGTGCTTGAGAGAACCATGCTTAAGGCATTTCAAATGGCATCTTTTGAAGCAAAGGAAGCAAGAATTGATTAATAAAATATACTAACTAGAAGACCATACCTACTTTTAATGAAAAGGTTGGAAATATGCTCAAGGAATACTATTAAGTATATTTAAAACATAGTGGGTATGTTAATGATGTATCCACCTCTTTGTAACCATAATAAATAATTATCTAATGAATTTTCTCTTTTGTTTAGTTGCTAAAAGAGTCACAATGAATAGAAGGTCACATAAACCATATGTAAGGCCTCTACTAATGTAAGGAACATTTTATTTCCATGGGAGTAGAAGGGCTTCCTCATCCACTAGCTAGCATTCAGTGCTAGTTAACCCTGGGTCATGCCATACTCTCTCAATATGAGATTGGAAGATAAGAAGCGGACATTTTTCTTTATTCCCACTTATTATTTTAAATTATTCATTCATGCAAGAGAGGGCCCAATGATTTAGGCATCAAAGACATTGATTTGGAAGATAGAAGAGCCTTTTATAAGCTTTGACAATCTAGTAGGTGGGGTTGGATCCATCTAAAGGATCGCCCACCTAAGTGAAGAGACAACTCAAGAGAAGTGTAAGGATTATGGTCTCTAGAAAATAATAGACTAATCCACATACCCATAAGAAATTGTGCATAGATCATATCTATGTGATATACCACTACAATTGTACATGTATTAGTAATTAATCGATATTTATTGGCATGTTTAGAAAAAGCTATCACACACCAGAGCTTCAATCATCATGCTGGTTTGAAATTCTTAAAGATCTATTTAACCCAAAATACTTGAGCACCTATATCCCTTTATCATGTTTATGGTCTCTTGGTTATTTGCATTCCTTCTCCGTGTCAAGTAAATTGTGAGATATTTTAAATAAATTGGGCATGAAGATTGTCAAAACATTGAGGTATATTCTTGTATACAACCTCTACAAAATCTTGTAGAAACAATAAACATTGTGGGACTAGATCGTGTATTTGTATACACAACAATGGGAGATGAAAAGGTTCAGTTCATGCATTACACAATACGTCAAAAAAAATTGGCACAATGGTTCCACATATTGAGCTTGTTGAAATTGGACCTTCAATCAACATTGTACACATGTGTCATTGACTACCAAATGGGGATCTTAGAAAAGATGCCATGAAATCTTATGATATGAAACTTAGAAAGAAGGTGAAGAATGTTGTAAAGGACCTTGTATCTGGAAAAGTTGGGAAGATTTATGTTCACAATCAAGAGGTAGGAGATATGGCACTATCTAAAATGAAAGGTACGAAGAGGGAGTGCAGAGAAGTTGCAGCTACCCATGTGAAAAAAAATACCATAAACAAGAAGTAAAAGAAAGGCTAGAAAATGTTTGTCACTATTTTGGTAAACGGGGAGCAATATTTCAGACTTCTTCAATATACAAAACTTCTCTAGTTTCATCATTTGTTTCAACTTTCAGTATTAGCTCAATATAGATAGTTGTTGTTTCAACTTTTGAATACAACCTCTACAGAATGTGTGTCCACATAAGGTACTAACTAGATCACTAAAATGATCGCTACAAAGACTGAAAAAATAAAATTTGCTGTTGTTGAAAATGAATCAAATGTAATAGAGATTGAACCAAAATGTCGAAAATAGTTATAACTTCTCATACTCTTCAATGCCTATAGTGGAACTCTTCTCTCCTTGACCTCGAAGCTAATCTCTTTAATGCTCAAAATGTTTATATTCGATTTGTAACTAGATATTTGGTTTTGGGTATCTAATTTTTTTTGCAAGCTGATCCCACACACAAAATAGGATTTATGGTCATTGCCTCATGTAGAGGTAAATATATGTTAATTAATTTGAAATTAAATTGTCAAACCAAAGAGTTCATAAACTAAGAGGTGCATACATAGTGGTGCAGGATCAGAGCCTAATATAAATGTCGACAAGCTAGAAAATGAACTTAGAAATAAACTAACGCCTTTGGGTGATGCTCATCATTGCGCCGAGATGTAACATTACTAACATGTCAGCAAAAAATAATAGTGAAAGTGAATATAATAGTGAAAGTGAATATTATGGGGGAGATCTTGTCACGTGATGTAACGTTACTAACATGTCGGCAAAAAATAATAGTGAAAGTGAATATTATGGGGGAGATCTTGTCACGTGATGTAACGTTACTAACATGTCGGCAAAAAATAATAGTGAAAGTGAATATTATGGGAGAGATTTTGTAACACAAAATTAAAAAAATATCACATTCCTAAAATTATTTTTATTAATAAAAAATAAATTTTCTAATAGGCCAAAATAAATGTCGGCCACAAAAACAATCTAATATGGGGGAGATGTTGTAAGATTCTTCCTACCTAACAAAACAATAAAAAAGTAAAAATTTAATTATCTGTAAAAAAAATATGTGAGTCAAGAAAAAAACACAAAATTGAATTATCCCCCCAAAAAAACAATCTAATATGGGGGAGATGTTGTAATCTTCCTACCTAACAAAACAATAGAAAAGTAAAAATTTAATTATCCCTAAAAAAAATATGTGGGTCAAGAAAAAACACAAAATTGAATTATCCGCAAAAAAATGTTGTCCTTGCACATGGTTTTAAAACCATGTACAAAGCATTCTAAACAACCCATGGTTTTATTGTACATGGTTTAGGTGGCTTTGCACATGGTTTTTAAACCATGTGCAAGGCCTCCTAAACAACTAATGGTTTTATTGTACATGGTTTTGGAGGGCCTTGCAAATGGTTTTAATACCATGTGCAAGGCCTCCTAAATAACCCATGATTGTAGGAGGGCCTTGCAAATGGTTTTTAAACCATGTGCAAGGCCTCCTAAACAACTCATGGTTTTATTGTACATGGTTTTGGAGGGCCTTGCAAATGGTTTTAATACCATGTGCAAGGCATCATAAATAAACCACGTTGTAGGAGGGCCTTGCATATGGTTTTAAAACCATGTGTGGGGAAATTATGCAATGTTTGTTCATAAAAAAATAAAAAATAGTATATGTCAGCCATAAATAATATTAAGTATTAATAATAAAAATATTATATGTGGACCTTAAATAATAATAAAAATGTGTCTTTTTGTTTGAATCAAATCAATGGATACCTAAGAAGAGGTTTGCACCTAGAGAGATTTGATCCATCTCGGCGCTTGATAGAGCCTAGGATTTGGATCTATGCTGGTTGTAAGGTCACATCTATCAATTTAGTCCTTGATCTTACTTTGGTGATTAAAGCTATTAAGTTGCAAATAAGAAACAAAAAATGAAAATACAATGCAACAATAAAACACTCTTCAAAGTAAAATCGAATGCAAACTAATTTAAGTATTATCCAAATCAAAACCATGTAATAAACAATTTGTTACAATAACCTAAACAAACTACTTTCCAAAAATTAACTACAAAATCATTCTCAAAACCTATCATGTCAGGAATAAGAAATGGAATTATTGCAGGAGTAGTTTCCTCTTTAAATGTTGACTAAGGAAGTGTTTATTGAATACAAAAACTAATAGATTTATATTCAGATTTACGATGTCTATGTAACTAATGTTCAAATCAGTTTTCCAATGGATTAGCCACCATGGAGATTTCAAATGGATTTAAAAACATGAATTGTAAACAAAGATGTGCGTATGCAATAGATTCATCATACAAAGCACTATGATTGAAAAATTTCTCCTGTGATCACTTAAACCATCATATGTTATCAAAAGAAATATAATTGTGTTTCTTTCACTTCCAGTGGGAAATCTATCTCTGGAAAGATCTACAAAGGAATAATTAATTTCTTGTTTTAATTTAAACTAGAAATGAACTGTTCTAAAATCAAATCTGTGAAAATGAGATACAAGCTCATTGTAAATATATACCTAAAGCTACAAGCATAAAGACAACACAATGTAGACTATATTGGTAGGCCCCTTAATGAGTGTCACGATGCTTAAAACAAAACCACTCATAAGAACAAACAAAATACATATACATAATTAAATCTCAAAACACCTACACGATATATTGAAGTGAGACTCAATAGCACAATTAAACATATGGAAACAACAATTTAAATATCACCCATCTCTTATTTACATGATCGTTCTCTCTGTCTATTGATCCATTCTATCCTTCATCTCTGAGCTATTGGTGTATCCTTGCTGGAAATGATTCAAATTCTTATTAACCAACTATATTTACAAATGGGATCATTTCTTATAAAAAATACAAAGTGTTGAAGAAAAAATTGCAACCTTCATAAATGACAATCACATGATGAGAATAGAAAATATATCATGATCCACTCCATTCTAATTAGATCTAGAATAATCATAGGAAAGGATCAGATAGGTCATTCCAACCAATTTACCAAGTTTAGAAAAATGGCTGCAACAAAATTCTATAAACATCATCTTCAAAGATCTGGTCACAAATCCCAATTTGTTGCGATTTTTCAAAACCACTTGCATAGCTAGGTAAATGGATCTAATATGTAAGTGTATTTTTAACCTATTTTGAATATTCCCCACCGTTTGATCAGAAATGAAGCCTGAATCTCACTAACTGGAAAAATGACGTGAACCAAAATTTGCATGAGACTTTTGACCGTTGACTTGGATCTTGAAGATGAAACCTAGTGAACAATGATAAGAGATAAGAACACATGTACACAAACCATATGTGCCACTTGTATGTGCCATCCTGGAACTATTTAAACCAATAACCTTTATTTATTTGTAGTGCAAGAACCAACTGCGTACCAAAGCCAAGTTGAGTTCTAGAACTTCTTCCAATACTGAAAGGGTTCCTTATTAGTAAATCGATTCAAAGCCTTGTTTCAGTAGATTAAAAACATTGAATAAAAAAAATCATTTAACATTTACCTCCTTACGCCTTTGATAACTAAAGTGGACAAAATGATAGGATTAAAAGGTATAAAGAAAGTTGACATGTGTTCAAAAGATAGAAAAATAAGTGAAGTGGTGAACAAAAAGATGGTAATTTAGGGAACCAACATCTCCCCCTCATGCAACTTAGTCTTTGCAAAAATGATTCTTACAAATGCCAAGGACTCTTTATAGTTCAACAACTTTCATGATGGTGGAGTTAAATTCATAGTTTAGTTAAATCAAATCAAGTGGTAGAGTTACCAATGATCATGTCATTGTATAAATAAAAAAGGTACAAAAACATATTCGAACTAGAAGGATGGCATGATGGCATGTAGAGAAATAATTCGGTTAATCATGGAGTGGTAGGATTGTGCAAATTTAAAGACAAGGTTAATGGATAGGCATTGGAAGTAGTTAAAAGATTCAAAACCACTCATTTTTTTAATAAATTTAAAAGAGGTTTAAAAGATTTACCTCGAAATTCACCATTCTAATAACATATAACCTATTTTGATGTATTTTGTGAAATAGCAAGTTTGAAAATTTGGTGCGAGATCCAAAAGTGCAGGAACAAAAATGTTGAATCTTTTCAAGTGCTTGGAATGAAATAATGTTGTTTCATGTGCATATACAAACCATAAATAACCATAATATTGAAGCTGCAAAGCATTCAATAAATATGTTCTGGTGCAGGAAGTTGAAAACTAGAAATGGAGATGAAGGCTATAAGTCGGAGCTGATGATGATGAATGTCAATATGTTAAAAGAAGATGAACTCGAATGAAGGAACTCTAAATATGTCAATAAAAAGAATATGAAGATTCCTTCTCCCCCACAATTGAGGGTTTGTATGTCCTCCTGCAAACTTTTATTAGATCATTCTACTACAAGAAACTTAAAAACAAGGAAAGAAACTATTGCCTTTCACTAATCTCCTTTTTCATTTTCCGTGAATAGAAATATGGAATATTTAATACAATCATTGAGCAATAATTTAAAAATATGACCATACCTAAGAAAAATCATTAAGGAGACAACCAATTTTAATAAAGAGAAGTTTTTTTTAATTGAATCAAATTTTAAATAATGCATCATTATTTTCTTGTACTAAATGGTACAAAATAGGAAAATTTATATATTTCTCTTAAAACAATATTTCTAGCATATAACCACCCAAAGAAAGTAAGGCTCAAAATAAATATTCAAATCGTTATGCTATTGTAGCTAAATCTATATTTTTCTTAGGTATACAAGGTTTATAAAAAAGTAAATAGACATATACTTTACAAGTCTATCTAAATCAAAATAAAGGAATTTTTATCTCATCTTTTGTGAGATTATAAGTAGTCTACCAAGGTTGGCAGGTGCGGGTGGGATCATATTTGATCCCGGTGGAAATATAGTGTCTTCTTTTGCTTGGGGACTTGGATAAAAACCCAATAATGAGGCATAATGGCTTGCGCTTTTCTTCGGAGTGAACCTAGCAAAGCAACTCAATATTTAGTAAATCATTGTTCTAGGAGACTCTAATCAAGTAATTCACAAAATGAATAATGGATTTAGCAAAGGTGTTATCAAAACAAAAAGAATACTAGATTGTATTCATCAGGTCACTACTCCAATTCAAGTCTCCTACTTTCATATTTTCCGAGGGCACAACTCTGAGGCGGATCAATCAGTGAACCTAGGAGCCAAACTCAAAATGGGAACTAGAAATGTGAACAAAACCATCAACAAATGTTGTTATGTACCCTAAGCTCATAACCAAAAAAAGGATGTTATGGGGATCCTTCCCTAGCAATAGCTTCACCCTCTCCAACATCAATACATGTATGGGAGAGGCGAATTTCCTCAATTGGATCCTAGTGAATGCATTAAATTTCTCTTCCAATTGGTAAGCGATTTTGCAGCTGGCTCATGTTCACCAAGGCAAAGTCCATGTGAAGGATTTAAAGACTAAGTCAGGGCAGGGTAGAAGGATAGGATTTTTCACACTAGTTGATATCGCCTTTCCAATGAAACCTCGCATCGCTCATTCTGACCCCAATGCCTATTTCATTTTCGCTCCTTCAAGAGCTGGTAGCAGCTCTGCCATTTCTGAGAAGGTTCACGAAATCATCGTTCTTGACATTGAACAAGACATATATTTAGTAGGTTTTGGAAAATTTGAAGAGCGGAAATCTAGTAGAGACAGAGATCATGTCTCAGTGAAAATTTCACCTCAAGCTACGCTTGGGAATTCTAGAACTGTCTCTTCTCCCCCCAACACAGAGATTTTGTTCGGTGCAAAATTGGGTTCAGTCTGCCCCCTCTTTGGAGGGTCTCAGTACCACAGGTCTATCCATCTTGCATCTAGAAGAAGGTCAAGTTGCACTAGCTTTGTCTCCTCTTTGTCACGATATGGCGGATAAGAAAGCTAAACTCAAGAATATCCAGAACTCACTCAAGGACATCAAGAAACATCTCAGGTGGCTCTATGACATCGTCAACAGAATTGTAACACCCCAATTTTGACCTCGTTTGCATTAAAAATGTATATGATGTAAATATTGTATTTAATCGTGGTGTGGAGCTAAAGGAAAAATCCCCACCATCGATTTAGTGTTTTATGTTTCGATGATTAAAATCGATGTCGATGGTGTTTTGTGCTAGCCAGGCACATTATAATTGTGGACATCATGTAAATATGCAATTTAATTAAAATACCCACAACTAGCTATGTCAATGCAACATTAAAGATATGGGGGCATCATTTCCTAAGGATATGGGGGGGGAATATTCAAGCCTTGAGCCAATGGGGAAAAGCCAAATGTCAAGGGGAAAACCCATCAAACTATCAACTACCCATTTTGTCTCTTGTGCCCAATCATTTAATTTTTCCAGAAATTGGTTGGGTTAGTTATTGCATGAGAATGGGCAAGGTATGGGAGTCAGAAATTCAAATTTTGGGAAGCACCCATTTTTGGGAAAAAAAAATTTGAATTATGGAGCAAGTCATTGCCCAAAAATGTTGCCCATTCCCTCATGCATTCATGTCTTGATCCTCTCATGTTTTTGGAGGTGTTGTGCATTCCCCGTTCACATTTTTTGCAGTTTCCTGTGTTTTCCCCATGGCTGGGAAGTTGTTTTGCTAACATTCAGTGGCTGGGATATTTGTTGGGAATTTTTATTGTTGTTTTCCTCATTACCCAGCTGGGAAAAACGTTTTTGGGTTGCACAAGGAATTGGAGAAGAGACCCACGATTTTTGGGTGTTGGATGAATTTGTTTTTGCCCACGTGAAGGCCATAAACATTTTTGGAAATCGAATTGTTGTTAGGGGGCTATTTTTACCCATCTTGGCAATTTGTTTTGTTGTCAAAACCATTTTTCCTCAACCCGAAATTTTGTATCTTGCTGTGTGTGCATATTTTTCTTTGATCTAAACTAGTTGGGAGTGGAATTGGGTCTGAACTAGCTTTATAAACCTAGTGTATTAAGGAACCTCACATACATATCTAGAGGGGTTGGTTTTCTTCTTTGCACACCCTAAATAGCACTGGAATGGAAGGCATAGCCTGAGGGACTATGTAGCAGAGAAGGGGATGCTTCCTTGTGTTGGGTGTGTAGATGTTTAGAATTCAAGCCAGATCTAGTGAAGGTGTCCATAGCTCTATGATTGAGCTCACTAGCTTAGCAATTCAGCCTTCCACCTAATCCCTAGCATCCTGATAAACCCAAATATGTTTGGCTTGGATGAATTTTGGTATACCTTTGGCTATGTGTGAGCCTTCCAGTGTTCCCTTATTCCTTGTGGGAATCATGCCTTGCTCGGGGGTGGCAGCGTTGATGAGAGATTAATGAGCACACTGGCCCATGGTTGGGATGAACGTTGCAGCGACGTAGCTGGTTGTGGGGCAAGCTTCTTTCAAGATAAGTATCTCTTGTGTTAATCTCTGCATTTGTATTTTCTTGATGAAATATGATGAACATGTCTAATGTGTTAAATGTTTGAATGAAATGTAATTGCTTCCGCTGTATGTTGCATGTTTTACAAATCTGTGTATGTTTTTAAGTTCAATGCATTTTATATTACGTTATGGGGCATAGATTTCCCGGATTAGATAGCATCATGGTCGCGTTCCCTCTAGGGTATATGGGAGGGGACGTGACAGTGTGGTATCAGAGCTCGTGTTGCAGCTTTCGGCCTCCAAGGGCCATGAAGAAGCAACTTATGTGCAAAGAGGAAGACAGAGAAAAAAATTAATTGTTGAGAGTATTCTCCTTTGTCAGTTGAGATCACTGAAGTCGCGACGCCAGTGTCTGCTAAGAAAGCTGAAGACGAGCCAACAGTTTCGGTTGGGTTGGAATATTTGAGCCGACGATGCCGCAGTGATAGTATCGGAGTGAAGAGTGAAGCCGAGCCAATACGTCGGCTGCATTGCCAAAAAGAAGCCAATGAGCTGAAGCAGTGGTGTCTACGAGGAGAGTCGGGAAAAGACGAGTTGATTCGGTGGTTGTGTTGTCTGGTTTTCACCGACACGATGGACGGAGCCACCTGAATTTCGTCAACGACAAAGAAATCCATTGTATATCGATGGAAAAGGAAGAAGAAGAAAACGAAGAAGAAATTTTTACAAAAAATTTAAGTATGGGAACATTAGCAGAATTTGGAAAATTTTGTTGATGCATCGGCTGAGCAGATCAGAAGAAACTTGGAAAGTTTTTTGACGCAGCAGAAGGATCCGTCGGAAGAAACCTTGGAAGTTTTTTGATGCAGCGGAAGGCTCCATTGAATGGAAGTTGGAAATTTTTCTACAATGGAGGAGGGCTTGGTCAGGAGAAACTTGAAAAGTTTTTCGATGCGACGGAAATACCGATCGAAAGGAAGTTTGAAAATTTTTCGACGCAGTGGAAGGAGTGATCAGATGAAAATCAGAAAGTTTTTCGACACAGCAGACTGTTCGATCGGAAGGAATCGGGTGAAGTTGCCGATATGTGTCGGGAAACCTTGGAGAATTTTGTCGATACATCGGAGGAAAAAGGGTGAATTCGTCGATCAGGTTGAATAACTAAATTGCTCTGAAATAGGGAAATTCGGCAGGTTTTCAGCAGGATTGCAGGGGCCAGAAAAATGAACAATGGAAATGAGTTTATGCACCAAATTGACCCACGTCGTCCCACTGAGACAGTCGTTCTTTGTGAAAAGAATTTTTTTTCACAAAGAACGTTCTTTGTCAATATGAGATTTTTCCAAATGAAGATAGGTAGTTATGAATTTCCAAGAATGCTATAAATTTATAATTTAATAATTTTGTTATTAACACATTTTGCAGAATCATAGTCATATTCAAAGGCAACATTCCAGATAGTGCAATTCGGTAAACTTGGTTTGGTTGAGCCATGAGAACCTACGACATGTATGATGATGCACATAACCCTAATGAGTACGAGGAAGATGTCATGGGGGGAAACATTCGTGTGGGAAATGTTTAGATAGAGTCTAATGGGAGAAGATTTCAAGATACTCCCCCAGATTTTGTAGCCACCATGAGAAGCCTAAGGGTGGAGATGCAAAGTTACAGGGTAGATAATGAAAGATTGGTTAAGGCTTAGGAGGAGCAGAATCAGCTGAATGCATCTATGATGCAAATTTTGACAGACATCCAGAGGCGGATGAACTATAGGGACTGGACAGTAAGACCAGAAGGAAGTAAAAGCACTGCTAGAAGAAGAAAGAGATCTCCCAGTGGGTCATCTGACTCTGAAGGATCCACTGGTGGTTCAAGTTCTTCTTCTCACAAGAATAAGAAAAAGAGGTGCTACCAGAACCGTTCACGTGATGAATTTAAGAAGGAAAGGAGGTCTACCTTTAATGGTTAGGTAAAAAACGGTCAAGAAGTTGAAGCTTAGCTTCTTGGGATGAGAAAATATTTCCAAGTCCAAGACTACTCTGGAAATATGAAGGCTAGGGTACCCATCTTCAATTTGAATGGAAGAGCATCCATATGGTGGGAGCACTTCAGGAAAGTAAGAATATTAATAAAAGGAAGATTATGTGGAAACAGTTCCAGAAGTATTTCAAGCATAAGTACCTCTCTGATAGCTACTATGATGATAAGATCAAAGAATTCCATGAGCTGAGAATGGGACAGCAGACCATGGAAGAGTATGCAAACAAGTTCTTGGAGTTGTTTAGGTATGTCAAGTACATCAAAGATGAAAAAGTAAAAATCCAGTGTTTCCTAAGTGGATTACCTCAGTCTTACAAAGACAAAATTGAGTTTTATGAACCTAGAAATATGGAAGAAGCAATAAGGAAAGTTGAGTATTTCTATGAACAAGTCAAAGGCAAACCTAATTATCATAAGACATGGAAGGACAAAAAGAATGAGAAGTATAACCAAAGGAAGAAAGCTTTCAAACCTTCTAACTTCAGGAATCAGCAAAAGCAGCCATCCCAAGTTGAGAAGCAGCCAGCCAGAGTGGTGGGAGAAAATCCCAAAGAACCACTCCAGTGTTGGAAATGTGGAGGACCTCGCATGTGCAGGAATTGTCCACTTGAGAATGAGAATGTAAGGCCATCTTAAAACATTCAAGAGGCAGAAATAGTGGGTCAAGTAGCAAGGGTCGTCCCTATGATTTATGCAACACTGGAGGACTGTCAGGCAGATCACCAGTCAACTGTGGTTGAAGTTGCAGGTAATATTATTGAGCAATCTATTTATATTTTGACTGACCCTAGTTCTACTCACATTTACATTACTCCTAGAGTAGTGTAGATTTGTGCTTTAAAGAAATTAAAGCATAAAAAATCATGGTTAGTTCATCTAGCCACTGGAACTAAGAGAAAGGTTAGTGAAGTGGTAGAGAAATGTCCATTGGTTATGAATGGATTGCTCACTTGTATAGATCTGAATGTTCTACCACTTGGTACCTATGATGTTCTCATTGGAATGGATTGGTTAGAAGCTCACGAGGTAAATATTGACTATTATAATAACACTTTTGAATGCATGGATGAAGAAGGGAACCCAAGAGTTGTAAGATGCATTCCAAAGGTGATTTCTGTGAGCCAAATTTCAGCAATGCAGTTGAAGAATTTCTATAGGAAAGGTTTCCAGTTGTATGTAGCTCATATTTTGGAGGAAACAAAGAATGAAACTCTTAGGTTGGAGGACTTTCATGTGTTGCAGGAATTCAGGGATGTATTTCCTGATGAGATTCCAGGGCTTCCTCCAAAGAGAGACATTGATTTCACAATTGAACTTGTTCCAGGACCAACACCAATGTCCAAGACACCCTACAAAATGAGTACACCGGAAATGCTACAGCTGAATATGCAACTGCAAGAGTTGTTGGAGAAGAAGTATATCAAGTCGAGTGTGTCTCCTTAGGGAGAACTAGTTTTTTTTGTGAAGAAGAAAGATGGTACACTCAGGTTGTGTATTGATTACAGATAGTTGAACAAATTCACTGTGAAGAACAAATATCATTTTCCTAGCATTGATGACCTATTTGATCAAATGAGAGGATAAAAGGTATTTTCCAAGATTGACTTGAGGTCTGGATACCATCAAGTGAGAATCAAGGATGAAAACATTCATAAGACAGCCTTCAGAACAATGTATGGACATTATGAGTTTGTAGTGGTACCATTTGGTCTCACAAACTCACCAGCTACATTTATGTGCCTTATGAATATTGTCTTTAGCAGGTATTTGGACAAGTTTGTTCTTGTTTTCCTTGATGACATTCTTCTTTATTCTAAGAATGAGGAAGAGCATGAAGAGCATTTGAGGATGACTTTGAAATTTCTCAGGGAGCATAAGTTGTATGCAAAGTTGAGCAAGTGCAACTTTTATAAAGAAAGGATTCATTATTTGGGTCACATTATCTCAGATGAGGGAATATCTGTAGACCCTGAGAATATTGAGGCCATTATGAATTGGCCTACTCTAAGAAATGTGACAGATGTAAGATATTTTATGTGACTTGCAGGATACTACAGGAGGTTCATTGAAGGATTCTCCAAGGTTGCACATCCAGTCACTTCTTTGAAAAAGAAGGGAATAAAGTTTGAATGGACACCACGGTGTGAAGAAAGCTTCCAGTAGTTGAAGAATAGTCTCACAAGTGCACCACTCTTGAAGATTGCAGACCCAAAAAAAGATTTTGTGGTGTGTATTGATGCATGCGGTCAAGGGCTTGGAGGAGTCCTTATGCAAGACAACCACGTGATATGTTATGAGTCAAGAAAGATGAAAGAGAATGAGAAGAACTATGCCACTCATGATCTAGAACTTGCATCCATAGTACATGCTCTCAAGATGTGGAGGCATTACTTGATGGGCAGCAAATTTGAACTAAGGACAGACCATTGTGGTATGAAGTATTTGTTTGATCAGCCTACTATAAATGCCAGGAAAGCGAGATGGTTGTAGTTTTTATGTGAGTTTGATTTTGAAATCAAACACATAAAAGGAAAGGAGAATAAATTAGTTGATGCACTCGGTAGGAAGGTGCAGGAAATGCATGTGGCATCTCTTAGTATTTTCCAACCAAATTTGAGATAGCAAATTGTTGGTCATACTGTTGAACATGAATTATATGTGTAGGTAAAAGACAAGTTGCAGCAGCAAAGCCTTGAAAATAAGTATGAGGGATATAAATTAGAAGAAGATGGACTTCTTACCTATAAGAACGAAATTTATATTCCAAATGTAGCAGATTTGAGGAGAGTTGTTATGGATGAGATCCATCAAGCTCCATATTCTGGTCACCTGGGATATCAGAAGACAATTGCTACAGCCAGAAAGCATTATTTTTGGCCAGGAATGAAAAAATACATGGCTGAATATATTTCAAGGTGCATGAAATGTCAGCAGGTGAAGGTTGAGCATCAACACCCAACAGGTTTGTTGCGGCCTTTTCCAGTCCCAGAATGGAAGTGGTAAGTTATTTCCATGGATTTTATTACAGGATTGCCAATGACTTGGATACAACATGATTCCATCATGGTTGTGGTGGACAAGTTGAAAAAGGCAGCAATTTCATACCAGTTAAGTCCATACATAAGACTAATGACATTGCAAAAATATTCATGAAGGATATTTTCAAATTGCATGGATTTCCTAAGGCAATAGTCTCTGACAGAGATGTCAAGTTCACTTCCAATTTTTGAAAGGGGTTGTTTGTGGATTTGGGTACAAAGCTAAACTTCAGCACTACCTACCATCCTCATACTGATAAGCAGACAAAGAGAGTGAATCAGGTGCTTGAATACATGTTTCACATGTATGTGATGGACAAACCAACCAAGTGGGAAGATTATTTACACTTGGTAGAATTTGCATATAACAATGGATAGCAAGCATCCTTGGGGATGAGTCCACATGAATCTTTGTATGGTCAGAGGTGTAGGACACCAATGACTTGGGATAATCCAGTGAACAGGATTGTGCTTGGGCCATAATTTCTCAAGGATATGGAGTAGGAGGTTGTAAAGATCAAGCGGAATTTGAAAGCAGCCCAGGACAGACAGAAAATCTATGCAGATAAGCATAGGGTGAATAGAGAGTTCAGTGTTGGGGATCATGTTGTTGAGCCGTAAAAATACCACATTTTATTCATCTTTCACATGCCATTTATCACCTTATTCCTATTTTATCTTTCCATAAAACCATTAATATCCATCATTGTCATGACTAAATATGGGTTACCTTGTTATTTTCCAAATCATTTATTTTTGAGTATTTTGAGTGAATTTGTGGTTAATTATTGAGAAAAATAACATTTTTTCATTATACTTTAAAGTTGGATGAGTTTGGTGATGCTTACAGGTGTATTTGAAGACTTTAACAAGCTCAAAAGTCACCACCTAGCCTCAAATTCGAATTTCATCTTCAAGATGTGGGCTAATTTCAAGGAGAAGATCATGGAAATGTGGAGAGAATATCTCGTCCAATATTTGTTGGAGGAATTGTTGGGATAAGTTGAGAGAAAAGTGGATTTGTTGAGGATTTTGAGGGATAAGTTGAGAGAATAGTGGATCTGTAATTATGATTAGTTATCTTGAATTCATGTATAAATAGGAGGGCTCTCTCCTCATTTTGTTAGAGGCCTCTCTAGTGGTTCAGAAGTAGAGAATAGTTAGATATTTTGAGATAGTCATGGATTTGATCCTATTGTAATAGCTTTCATGTTTTAGAATAGATATTTTGATGTCTTGGTTATGAATTAGTTGTATTGATTTTATGTGAGCTCACAAGTTAATGTTGATTGCTTTATATCAGTTTATTTTCTGTAGTCTTATGCTTTCTTATATTAGATCTATTTCACGCAATTTCCCGCTTTTCTAGATTAGATTTATTTTCATGTCATTTCCTGTTTTTGCAAGCTTAATTAAATTATAGTCACATGTTAATTTTAGACAGCTAGATTAAGTTAGCAATACTCTTCCCCTTCATATATTTTGTCTGTACCTCACAAGTTTACGCTCTCTCTGGGTTGACAATTAAATCATTGGATATGTTATAAAGTTTTTAAATAATTTGTTTAATATTTTGCACCAACACATGTTTACCTTAGAGTGAGGGAAAAGAAGAGTTCCTTGAATCTTGGAAGTTGTGCCAAGCTATCACCTAGATATTGTGGGTTGTTTTAAGTGCTTGAAAGAATAGGGCCAATTGCATATATACTTGCATTGACTACTATCACTAGAGCCCATAATGTTTTTCATGTTTCTTTGCTTAATAAATATGTACATGATCCCAACCATGTAATAAATTGGGATGTGATTCAGGTGGAACCCGAGGGAGAGTTTCAAATCGAGCCAACGCGCATCCTCAACAAGAAGGTCACAATGATCTGGAACCGATCCATAGGGTAGGTAAAGGTGCAATGGGAGCACTACGATCCTGAAGAGGCTACATGGGAGCTAGAGGATTCCATGTGATTGGCACATCCATTTTTGTTCAATTCTGCAGAGCACTGAGGGCGGTGCCAGTGTATCATTTTGTTCAATTTTGTAAAGCACTGAGGACAGTGTTATTGAAGGGGGGGGGGAATGTAACACCCCATTTTTTACCCCATTTGCATTAAAAATGTATATGATGTAAATATTGTATTTAATTGTGGTGTGGAGTTAAAGGAAAAATCCCCACCATTGATTTAGTGTTTTATGTTTCGGTGATTAAAATCGATGCCGATGGTATTTCGTGCTAGCCAGGCACATTATAATTTTGGACATCATGTAAATATGCAATTTAATTAAAATACCTACAACTAGCTATGTCAAGGCAACATTAAAGAGATGGGGGCATGATTTCCTAAGGATAAGCAGGGGAAATATTCAAACCTTGAGCCAATGGGGAAAATCCAAATGTCAAGCGGAGAACCCATCAAACTATCATCTACCCATTTTGTCTCTTGTGCCCAATCATTTTATTTTTCCAGAAATTGGTTGGGTTAGTTATTGCATGAGAATGGGCGATGTATGGGAGTCAAAAATTCGAACTTGGGGAAGCACCCATTTTTGGGAAAACGTTTTTTAACTTATGGAGCAAGTCATTTCCCAAAAATGATGCCCATTCCCTCATGCATTCATGTCTTTCTCCTCTCTCGCATTTTTGGAGATGTTGTGCATTCCCCATTCACGTTTTTTGCAATTTCTAGTGTTTTCCCCATGGTTGGGAAGTTTTTTTGCTAGCATTCAGTGGCTAGGATCTCTGCTGGCTGTTTTTGTTGTTGTTTTCCTCATTACTCGGCTGGGAAAAACGTTTTTGGGTTGCACAACGAATTGGAGAAGAGACCCACAATTTTTGGGTGTTAGATGAATTTATTTTTTCCCACATGAAGGCCATAAACGTTTCTGGAAATCGAATTGTTGTTAGGGGATTGTTCTTACCCATCTTGGCAATTCGTTTTGTTTCCAAAACCATTTTTCCTCAACCCATAATTTTGTATCTTGCTTTGTGTGCATATTTTTCTTTGATCTGAACTGGTTGGGAGTGGAATTGGGTTTGAACTAGCTTGATAAACCTAGTGTATGAAGGAACCTCACAGACAGATCTAGAGGGGTTGGTTTTCTTCTTTGCACACCCTGCATAGCACTGGAATGGAAGGCATATCCTGAGGGACTGTGTAGCAGAGAAGGGGATGCTTCCTTATGTTGGATGTGTAGATGTTTTGAAGTCAAGCCAGATCTAGAGCAGGTGTCCATAGCTCTGTGATTGATCTCACTAGCTTAGTAATTCAACCTTCCACCTCCCTAGCAGCCTGATAAACCCAACTGTGTTTGGCTTGGCTGAATTTTGGTATACCTTTGGCTATGTGTGAGCCTGCTGGTGTTCCCTTATTCCTTTTGGAAACCATGCCCATCTCGGGGGTGGTGGCAGTGTTCTGGCCTATGGTTGGGTGGAACGTTGCAGCAAAGTGCTTGGTTGTGGCGCAAGCTTCTTTCAAGATAAGTATCTCTTGTGTTAATATTTGCATTTGTATTTGCTTGATTAAATATGATGAACATGTCCAATGTGTTGAGTTCTTGAATGAAATGTAATTGCGTCCGTTGTATATTGCATGTTTTACAAATCTGTGTATGTTTTTAAGTTCAATGCATTTTATATTACGTTATGGGGATTAGATTTCTTGGATTATATAGCATCATGGTTGCATTCCCTCTTGGGTAGACGGGAGGGGACGTGACAGTGCATCACTGATGGAAGTTAAACAATGGATTGGATGCTTATACAGACAGAAAACCAAGACACCCGGATTGAGGATAATCATCGTGATTTGTATGATTTAATGGGTATAATGGTATACATGAAGGAAGACCTACGTAAGATTGTGAACATGAACCAAAGAATCCACATGCATGATTATCCTTCCAGAGACCAAGCAATGGAGGAAGTTTTGGTGGTGCAACTAGACAAAGACATAAAAGGGAAAAAAAGGTGTAATTCTACTAAATTGGGTATTTTATGGTTTTTTGTTATTTTGTTCTAGGTGTATACGTATGTATCTACTTGTCTAAAGGCTTTAGAAGATTCATTAGGCATAGTTGCAAACTCAGGACTTTAGCAATCTGCTCAAATGATTATGTAATTTTGGGATCCACAATACTCTTGGCAGGTTTCAGACCTTACTATTTTTGTATGCCTAACTAGCCACAGCCTTTTATTTAATATAATATATTCACAGTTTCTGTTAAAAAAAAAGATTATAAGTAGTCTATTTTTATGATATCTAATAGAAAACCGGTCATCCCCGTCCATTCCCTTTGAGTCTAATAGTCATCCAAGTAATAAAAATAGGCTTCTCAGTCAAGTTCATGAAATTCCTAAAACATGGGTCCCACTTCTAAGACAATTATATCTTAGATATAGTAAAAGAATAAGACAAGATCTGAAGGTCAATCTAAGGCCATTCTCCAGTTGAAAATAATGGAGTTCATTTATACTTTTAGATACATCCCCATGTATACTCCATTCAGTATAACATCATAAGTAATAAAAATATCAAAGACAAATGGCTAGGTTCAATCACCTTGTAGCATTTCAAGTCAGAACATGTTGCTCGCTAGCATTCTTGTAGCCCTAACAGTGTTAACACCAAAAATTGTCCACATAGCTCTATATGGTCCAAACCATAATTATACACCATAATCCCACCATTATTCCCTCTATTTTGACCTTCACAATTAAATTCAACCAAAATTGGTCCAAAACATTATTTTCCTTCCCCATAAATACAAGGAAGATGGACATTTATTGTAGCATGACCCTACTCTCTCCAGAAAGGACCAAGAAACCCTAAAATGAGAATGGGCCAAAAACCATGGACAAATACCATGCACAATGAAATACCATGGACCAATAACATGGGTAGAAAACTCTTGGATCATTCTATAAATACATTCTGAAGGTCTCCCGAAAAATACTTTTGGTCAATCATTCCGTGAAATTTTCAACTTTTCATCACATTCCCATACTTTTTCCATACCATTCCATGGTGTATGTTGAGCTTGCTCCATACCCTCCTTGATCCATTTTCCCTTTGACAACCCTTGGTGGAGAAGATTGGAGAACCAAGCAGTGAGAGTTGGCAAACCACATCCTCAAACGACTACAGTGGCCCACTTTAAAGGTATGATGTTCTTTTGTTTTATTAGTTAGAAGAAAAAAAATCATAAAATATTAAAAATATTTGTTATTGCTTGTTTGTACGTCGAGGTTGAGAACATCCCTTGCACCATGAACTCTACCCTTAGATCAAGTTGATATAAAGTAGGTTCTTTTACACGTAGCTGGGGAGAAATATCCGCTACAGTTTTGGCGACTCCACTGGACCAATCACTATGGATATTTGTTTTCTCGGGTGTTTTGTTGGTTTTTCTTACATGGGTACCCTTAGTTGTCATAGATCGAACCCCTTTCTGGATGATCCAAACCATTCCATTCCCAGTGCCTACTTCCCCGGACCTAGCCAACAATTTTTCCTTAAAAAACTTTTAGATACGGTTGGATCACACCTATTCGATAGAAAGTTTCAACCCAGGTCACACCTTCCTGCCCGATAAGCATAGCCTAGGTCATGCCTTTTGCCCCAATAAGTGAGACCTAGACCCAAAGTCCAGATCGTGCTTGTCCAAGATTTTGGAGCGACCTGGTCACTTCTATGACCCAATTTAGTGCAATTTGTCGCACGAAAACCCTTTTTAAGTGCGACCTATATTTTTTTGTTGATTTTCCATATCATTCGTGGTTGTTAATAGTGTTGTGCTACCTTGGCTGCGTTTGTTCCATCAATAAGTGAGACTTTCCGTTTTTCAACTCTTTGAGGTGTCTGTCTGTGTTTTACCCCTTCCTGATTGTTTCCTTCCAGATCTGATTGCACAAAACCCCCATGTTTGTTGTGTTGTCCTTTTTTCCTTGTATGTGATCCCATCTTAGTTAATATTGGTATTTGAGACCCCCATGTGTTTCCTACACACTATTAAGTCCTTATGTGCTTATTTACTTATATGTGTTTTGTTATCTGGAAGAATTAGTTGTTATGTGTTCAAAAATATTTACTTTCATTATTGTTCTTTATTTTTATGCATATGTGTATCTAGCATGAGAGAACTGGGGTTTAGAGATTAGACTTCAGTTGTGCAGACATCTCACATCTTAAAAATAAACGCTTGGTTAATGACCCCCTGCTGAGCCTAAAATTTATCTTGACTCAACCAACATTGTAACCTCATTTGAGGACCAAAAAAATATTGTAGTTAAGTTAGGACATTGGGGATAGGCATCCAAATAACACCCCTTTGTCACTTACATCTAAGACATGGTTGTTCTCTTCTAGGGAACCAAAATCCTCTAGTATTTGTTGACATTGTCAAAACTACTTTTTTGGGGGGCCTCCCGCTTTGCAAGGGTATGTCGCAATGAAGGGGTTCCGAAAGTTGTGGTGGAATACCGCACTCCATTCTGTACCGAAGGCTTACCCTTCATTGTCCTACTCTTCCATGTCGAGTACCATATCAGGTGTCAAGGACCAAAGGGCTAAAGTGCCAGGAAACCGTCCCAAACATGTCACGAACGAGGTAGCCTAGTTTCATGTTTCTTAGGTCTCTTTTACCTGAGGTCCCTCTTAGTAGTGGGATTCTCTTAGCCTTTATTTATTCCATTTCGTATTGTTTGACTGTGGATTTCACCACCCAGCAGAGGATAAAATTTCTGAGGGGCTTCCATCTTGTAGCTAGTATCTTACTTGCACTTATACCTCATAGGTTAGAACGTCATTTTCTTCATAGGTAGTGTTGTTTGTTGGCTTTCTAGCCTCTTTTTTGTAGACTCGCATGTTGTGACATGCTATTGTAGTTCGGTTTTAGAGATTTCTTTTTTTCCTGTGCGCCACCATTTATCATCCCTCCTTTTGCACACTTGGTTGTAGTTGGACTTTTAAGCTCGTGTTTGACACACTTGAGTGTTCATTCATCATATATCACATCTTCATGCCACCATTTATCCACCATGATACTCCTAAATACTTAGGGGGCATATCCCTCAGTTTGGTTCCTTGAACCGTCATCATCGGATCCATATTCGACGTCGTTCACCACCTTTAGATCCATACACTGCATCTAAGTCAGATTTAGATTCCTATCAATTCGAGCCTCCCTTGTTCATTTCCCCATTTATCCCAATGCCTAGTGCACCTCCCAACCCATTCTAGGGGGTATTGTTGGTATTGGACCTCATAATGCTCCACCCTTCATACCGGGTATCACTTATTTTGGACTTACAGGCCCTGGTCCTAATGGGCTCCTTGCCACCGCACACACTGATGTTGGTTCGCTAACCATTAGTGGTGGCCCCACTCCAGCCACCATGGTTCATGCCATCCCTACATTCATGCATGGGGTCACTGGCCCTTCTACCACTATTCTGCCTATTCACACTATCCCAGTGACTACTACTACTATCATAATTCATCCCTACCAACCCCCATTTTCCCGTGGTACCTACATGCCTATTGGCCCCAACACCATTATTGGCCCTCCTAGAACTAGTCTAAGTCCTAGTCTACTATTCATGGCTAGTCTCAGCCTACCCTATTTGTCATGGTTGACGAATGACTCCATCTGTCTTGACCCATTGTGGCCTCCCATGCCTACCAAACTCCCTTCACACATTCCTAAGTTTGAGGAAAAAGTGGGAGAAGATCGTCAAAACCACATCATGTCATTCCACTTATGGTGTTCCTCGAACAACATAGTGGATGGCTCTATCCAATTACGGCTATTCTAGCACACACGCACTAGTGTTGCAGCCAAATGGTACATTGAGCTGCCCCATGCCAATTATCCTGATTTTTCCTCTTTAGCCTCGATATTCCTCCAGTACTTCCAGATACTCATCTGTTACGATGAGGCATGGAAATCTTGTTATACTGTTGACAAATCAATGCTACTGACATCACGTATCACATCCATGAGTGGCGTCATCGCCATAGTTTGTTGTAATATTCTGTTTTTTATAAATAAGGAATTGACCAAGGACCTTTAATACTGGGAGCACATTAGGAAAATTATTCAGTCATTAGTATAGTAAAGAGGGCCATCATAGCTATTATCATAAGGCATGTGGAGCATGCAGGCCTTATTTCTTCAGTATTAAATTCAACTTGAAATTATAATTGCATGCATGCAAAAGTGAGCATAAACCCTAAAAGTGTGTAAGGATCTCTTTAAGAAGGGTTATGGGACTAAAGGAGATATCTATTGTTATTGTTGATTGATTTTGGAGTTTCAAGCAGTAGCATAGCGTGCAGTCACGGCAGTTGGGGTTGGAGATGGTGTCTTCATCTAGCGAGGGTTCGGCAGTGAGATATCTGCCCTAGTCTCTTATTGGGATAGATCATCTAGGTTTATCCATTGCATCCATCATATACTATAATATTCAAAGATCCAACACATTTCGAAGGGTTATTAGCAGATCCACGTTTTGTAGTTGGAAGTAGCAGGGAAAACATAGAAGGATTCATTGGGACCATAAAACCCAGTCTTTCCTCCACATGTCAGCTTCCTCTTTCCCAGCAGGTCTATCCTACAGTATGCAGTGATTATCAGCCATCAGTTTACTCACTTGGAGAAGCTAACAACCAAACATATCAGTTGGGGGTGTGAGCATTAGAACTGCCAATCAATTTGTTAGGGCACTTAGAGGTAGCCAAGCCTCCATATGTGCCAGTCCATCTCTCCGGCATCAGTAGATGGACAAGCTTAGAAAGTTTCAGCTTGAATGGACCTCTCCTCCTACAAAAATGTCACCTTCATTCTAGAGGGTGCTTACGGTACTGCGGGGCAGTAACACCAGAGGAAAAGAGAATTATTAGATCACCCATCCAGATCCTTATGCATGCAGCAATATTTGGAGTCATTATCAGCTGGAATATCAGTGGTAAGTGTTAATTTCTCTCTGCAAAACACTAACCCTAATTCATCAATATTTTAGGGCATTTTTGCATCGTGAGTTTGCATGCACAGTCATTTTGCAACTTTGTATGAGATTGAGTGTGTGAGTTAGCACTATCATAGAACATTAGAGAATATCATTATTTGGGGTATTACAGTGGTATCAGATCATAATCCGTGCCACCTGTGGGCACAGAGAAATTGAATAAAAGTGCATTTTGATGCATCCGTGTACATACAAATGCATGTCAGTGATGTTGGTGAAGTGTATGTCATAAAAAAGGTTTTTCTTTTCCAGCTTGTGAGAACATGAAGACAATGAGAAGGATATTGACTGGAAATTTGTAGAGGTTAGCAGTACTTCAACACTTGTCTCGATATCAAGAGTATATATCCTTGGGTGATGAGGTATGCACAGCATTGTCCTTTAAATATTATTACACCATCAATTTCGGGAGCCAGCCCAAGGATTTGGATGAGGATCTCCTTAAAAGCATAGTTGGGGGAGTGAAGAAAGATGAGCATGAAGTATAGGTTATTGGTGAGCTTCATTTGGAGTTGAAAATACATGATGAGGATGTGCATGAGGAGATAACATTAGCGCCATCCTATGAGTCTAGTGACACAAGCACATTCGCTAGTTAGATTTTGTCAAGCCATGTGATGAGTTGGAGTTGGTACACTCTTCATCACTTACAGCAGGAGTCTAGATAGTTATGACAGGAGAAATACATGAGGTGCAAGGCAATGAGCACAATAGTCGAGATAGTGAGTAGTCACATATGGAGGTTAGGGAGATTTTATACATGCATGAGATTGAACTTCCAGGTGATAGTCACCAAAAGAATATTGAATGGGTTAAAGAAAGCATTCTAGCGATGAAAGAGAGGGCCAAGATACTCTGAGACACCATAGTACAATGAGATGTTGAGCTTACAGTTCTTCGAGTTGTATGTATCGAGTCAGTGGTCAGGCTTTCTAGTATTGAAGAGCAGTTGGATTACTTGATGGGGCAGCAAAAGAAACATACTATTGCATTTCAAATCAGTCCTCTTCAAGAGTACATAGACAAGGCTTGTAGTAGCTTGAGTCCACATTTGCATAATTGCGGATGGTTTTTACAGGTTGGCCAGGATTGAGAAATTGAGCAGCAGTATATGAGCATTCCAATTGAAATCAGAAGGGAAAATGTTAGGTTGGTAGGATTATTCCTTGTGATGGTGCTTATGGACAAGGTGTTTTTTAGGGGTCTGATGAGATTAAGGGGTGGTTTCCTATTGAGTGGGCGATTCTTGGGAAGCCATTCCTAGCCAGGGGTATAGTCCCACAATAGACTTGGGATATTTGGGATGAAATATGCAAAAGTTTGCATTGGGATTGATCCGGTGGATTATTCATCTTCAAAATACACTGATCCAATATGGTACAAGGTTTATTAATCTATGGTTTTAACTCATATGCTAAACATTATATGCACGGTCACGCAGTTATCCCATGGTGCGCAGCTTATCGCATGTCGTGCAGTTACCCCATGGTGCACAGCTTATCGCATGCAGCGCAGCTACCCCATGGTGCGCAGCCTATCGCATGCCGCGCAGTTACCCCATGGTGCGCAGCCTATCGCATGCCGCGCAGTTACCCCATGGTGCGCAGCCTATCCCATGCCGCGCAGTTGTGGCATGGGTCGCGCAGCTTGCGAACCGTCAAGTTGAATATCTAATGGTTCGGTGAAGTCCTTATATACCGCGACTTTTATAGGCTGCGACAGCGGATCGAGTATATGGCGAAGCCCTTATATGCCGCGACATTTTTATGCTGCGAATTTGATGGTGACATCAAACGGTTACGTTACGTGGCATAGTCCAGTTGCAAGTCATTGCAACGTGTTGTGAGTCAGCACATGTGGATGGAGTTGGTTGCAACATTTTGGGAATATGGAACGTCGTGGTAACATAACGCTTGGGTAGCGATTTGGCAGGATTGCATGGTTCAGTATAGCATATGGTTGTAATGATAATCAAGAAGATAACAGCTATGGGCCGTTACATTCCTCTCACAAAAATGCTTAAATAGAGGATACTGGCCACAATAGACAAAGAGACACACAGACGAGGAGACAGAGTGGAGAGACGCAGATTGTTTTGGAGTGCAAAGCATCATTTCTCTATTATGAGAAGCTTAGAGAGCTTTTGCTGCGAAGTGTCCAGACACTGTGCTGTAGAAGTCGATATTCTCTGTTACATTTTAGCTTTCTTTGTCTTTGAATGCTAATTGTAATTTCCGGAAGAGAGGTCTTCAAGACTTTGTATAGCATTCTGTCTATAGTTGCTGAAGTTTATTCCAGAACCATTTTTGTACCATTTTTTTAGAGATTAATTGGATCGGTACCCATTGGAGAGGGACCTGGAGACGTAGCCCAGTGGAGGGGGTGAACTCCATTATCAACTTCTGTTTGTGACCCTCTATTTCTGTGTTTTCTTCTTTATATATGCTTACCCGTGTTGTTTTCCATTCTGAGCATTTGATTTTCTGTTAATGTTGTTCCATTAGTTAACCTGTTGCACGCATTATTTTACAACAAACTTTTAATGCACACAAGTTGAGGTCCAACGGATCATATTATGGTATCAGAGCTGGTTGACTGCTTGTGCAAGTTTGTGAATACTTACTAGGTTCAGGTTAAAGCGTGGTGAAGGAGAATGGATTGAAGGAGACCCTGAGATTGGCTCCAGGAGAACATTCTCAAGAACCATGTCTTCTCCACGAGGGGAAGAAGAAGGACATACCGAATGGGAAAAACCTATTATTTCAAAAACTGAGTTTCCGGAGGCTTTTATGAGCATGAAAGCCATGATGGAAATTCTACTCGATGAGCAAGCAGAAAGGAAGAAGAAGGAAGAAGGATCTTCATCCAAAGATGCAGACGTGAAGAAGGAAGAAAAGGGTAAAGGAGAAGGAGGTGATGGTGATCCTCCTGAAACTAATCAAACTTTATCTTATTCTCATACTTCTCATTCAAATAATGCAAGTCCTAATATGCGTTATTTCAAATTGGATGTAAAATTTGAATTGCCAATTTATAATGGAGATTTAGATGCTAAAAAGTTAGACAATTGGATCAAGCAGCTTGAAGTATATTGTAGGGTGCAGGGCATTACTGATGACCCTTCCAGAATTCAATTGGCCACTTTGAGAATGAGTGGAATGGCTCTTACTTGGTGGGAGAGCAAGATTCAGCAAGATCTTCGAAAGAACGGTAAAATTATTTCAGTTTGGAATGAATTCATTGAAGTATTAAGGAAGCAATTTTATCCTTTAGGTCATATGCAGCAATTAATAATGAGTTGGCAAACTTTTAGACAAGCTAAAGGACAAAGCATTCAGGAATATACTCATGAATTTAGAAATAGGGCTATTGCATTGAATGTTGCATTAGATACGCAAGAAACTCTTCTTAAATATATTGGTGGCATGCATTCTTATTTGCGACATACTTTGTTGATGTTTAACCCAGTAATTTAGAAGCTAGGGGTAAGCATGATGATGATTCATTTATGAAGAATTCATCTAAATTTGACAACAAAGATAAAAGCAAAGATAAGGGAAAGAAAACAACTACCACCACGAAAGAGGGTGAAAAACCCACATGCTCACATTGTCAGAAAGGGCATGATGTTTCTGAGTGTTGGAAACTTCATCCAGAATTAAGTCCAAAGAAGTATGGAGGAAATAAAAACAAAGATAAAGATAATAAAGCAGCTACTGCAGCAATAATTCAAGACTTGGGATCTGATTCAGGTGATGAGACTAAGATCACAGCAATAGGGATCCGAGGTAAAGATAAAGGTATATCTCTTTCCATTGATGCAAGTTCAAGTTCTAATTCATGTGCAAGTACAAGTACAAATCTGCTATCTACTTCTATGCATGGTGATAAAAGAAGAAGTAAACTGTTTCATGTTCGTGTCATTACAAATCATACAAAGATTGATACATTGTTTGATAGTGGTTCTCAAGTGAATTTGATATCAGAAGAAGTGGTTAAGAAATTGCATTTAGTTACTATGCCTCATGAAAAACCCTATCCTCTTGGTTGGGTTACTAATGATACACAATTGCAAGTAACAAAGAAATGTGTTTTGAAATTTGCAATCACTGAAAAGTTTATGGATGAGGTAGAACTAGATGTAGTACCACTTGACATTTGTGGAATTGTACTTGGGAGTCCATATTTGTATGACTAGAAAGCAGTCTTTTATAGAGAGCAAAAAAAATATCATCTCTCTAAAGGTGGTGTGGAATATATTGTTCGTGCACATCGTATGAAAACCAATCTGGCATTAGTCACTACAAGTCAAATGAAAATGATAGTGAATGCTAGTAGGAAGTTTGCATTAATGGTTGTTAAATGTGAATCATTGGAAAGTGGTAATATGGAACATGGGATTAAATTAATTAAAAGTGTTCCCGAGTATGGTGCTTTGTTACAGGGACCTGAAAGATTATCATTTACCAGAGATGTACCACCTAAAGTGCAGTTGTAGCAAAGCATGCCTTTTTCAGATCTTGGCATGAATCTGATGATTATTCAAAAGACTGTTTATGATTATTGTGTGATGTGCAATACCATTGATAAAGGATTGGGTTTGTACACACCTATTCATGCTTCATCCCGTCCTTGTAAAGATATTGTAAGGGACTTTGATGGGATACTACCAATTGGTTTGTGCTTTCAGTATATTAGGGTTCATGTTGGGCTTCCTATGGCTATTGTACATGTTCAGCATTTCCGAATATTGGGGCAACTTCGGTCAGTTTTATGGAGTCTTAGGGACACTAGTTTTGAGAGGAGCACAATGTATTATCCACATGTTATTGGGAAAACATGGGTAGTCAGTAGAACAGTCATTCAATTTCTCCAGACTTATTGTGATGAACATCCTAAGGATTGGGATGAACAGTTGTACAAAGCTAGGCATGACAAGCATCGAGTTGATCATCAATTTCAGGTTGGTGATGGGGTTTGGTTGCAGATCACCAAGGGAAGATTGAAAGGTAAAAAGCTCAATTTTGGTTATGATCGTTTTGGGATCTTCGAAAAGAAGTGTAAAAATTCTTTTTGTTTGAGCTTATCTCCAATGAATACAGTTGTATATGCAAAGAATTTTAAATGGTATGAACCTCCTTTGGTCATGGACAAGGAGACTAATATGCAGATTCTAAGCAAGACAGGATGTATGGAGATTGGAATGGTGAGGAAGTGGTACCCTCACCTTCTTGCAGGATGATCTAGGCTTTTGGAGGTCCAAAATCTCTTCAATGGGGAGGAATGATCCGGTGGATTATTCATCTTCAAAATACACTGATCCAATATGGTACAAGGTTTATTAATCTATGGTTTTAACTCATATGCTAAACATTATATGCATGGCCGTGCAGTTATCCCATGGTGCGCAGCTTATCGCATGCCACGCAGTTACCCCATGGTGCACATCTTATCGCATGTCGTGCAGCTACCCCATGGTGCGCAACCTATCGCATGCCACACAGTTACCCCATGGTATGCAGCCTATCACATGCCGCGAAGTTGTGGCATGGGCCACTCAGCTTGCGAACCATCAAGTTGAATATCGAATGGTTCGGTGAAGTCCTTATATACCGCGACATTTATAGGTTGTGATAGTGGATCGGGTATATGGCGAAGTCCTTATATGCCACGACATTTTTATGCTGCAAATTTGATGGTGACATCAAACGGTTACATTACATGGCATAGTCCAGTTGCAAGACATTGCAACATGTTGTGAGTCAGCACATGTGCGTGGATTTGGTTGCAACGTTTCGGGAATATGGAACGTCGTGGTAACATAACGCTTGGGTAGCGATTTGACAGGATTGCATGGTTCAGTATATCATATGGTTGTAATGATAATCAAGAAGATAACAGTTGTGGGCCATTACGTTCCTCTCACAAAAATGCTTAAATAGAGGATACTGGCCACAGTAGATGAAGAGACACGCAGACGAGGAGATAGAGTGGAGAGACGCAGATTGTTTTGGAGCGCAGAGCATCGTTTCTCTGTTATGAGAAGCTTAGAGAGCTTTTTCTGCGAAGTGTCCAGACGTTGTGCTGTAGAAGTCGATATTCTCTGTTACATTTTAGCTTTCTTTGTCTTTGAATGCTAATTGTAATTTCCAGAAGAGAGGTCTTCAAGACTTTGTACAGCATTCTGTCTATAGTTGCTGAAGTTGATTCCAGAACCATTTTTGTACCATTTTTTTAGAGATTAATTGGATCGGTACCCATTGGAGAGGGACCCGGAGACATAGCCCAATGGAGGGGGTGAACTCCGTTATCAACTTCTATTTGTGACCCTCTGTTTCTGTGTTTTCTTCTTTATATCTGCTTACCAGTGTTGTTTTCCATTCTGAGCATTTGATTTTCTATTAATGTTGTTCCATTAGTTAACCTATTGCACGCATTCTTTTACAGCAAACTTTTAATGCACACAAGTTGAGGTCCGACGGATCAGGGATCTAGGAGGGAGACCTTATGAGGGATGGATACAATGTTTATGGATGGGGTTACTTGGGATTCTACAGGATGCTCCTTGTGTCGATACTATGCAGGGTAGTGGTGGATGCATTTTGACCTCTGCAATTCTCAAATTGATTTGGGACCCTGGGATTACATTCACTGGAATCTTAGTGATTGATAGAGGATGATTTCAAGAGGTCTCTTGTGATGGTACCTCATTTACACGGTGGTTAGTTACTCTAGTTCTAGGAGGCTTCCATGGGATATCTTGTGATGGTACCGCGCAGTGCAATGATTTGAGCATAGGATGCTATAGATCTCCTAGGATAATTTGGGACCTTGGGATCATGCTTGGATTCAGTTGGTTCATTTTGATTGAATGTGGAGTTGCATTGGCATTGCTTGAGGATAAGCAATCTTTGGCAAGGGAGGACTGTAATGTCCCATTTTTTATAAATAGGGAATTGACCGAGGACCTTTAATACTGGGAGCACATTAGGACAATTATTCATTCATTAGTATAGCAAAGAGGGCCATCAAAGTTATTATCATATAGCATGTGGAGCATGCAGGCCTTATTTCTTTAGTATTAAAGTCAACTTGAAATTAGAATTGCATGCATGCAAAAGTGAGCATAAACCCTAAAAGTGACATGCAAACCCTAAAACTGCATAAGGATCTGTTTTAGAAGCATTATGGGACTAAAGGAGATATCTATTGTTATTGTTGATTGATTTTGTATTTTCAAGTAGCAGCATAGCGTGCAGCTACGACAGTTGGGGTTGGAGACGATGTCTTCAGCTAGCAAGGATTCAGTAGTGATATATCTTCCCTAGTCTCTTATTAGGATAGATCATCTAGTTTTATCCATTGCATCCATCATATACTATAGTATTCAGAGATCCAACACATTCCGTAGGGCTATTAGCAGATCCACATTTTGTAGCCGGAAGTAGCAGGGAAAACACAGAATGATTCATGGGGACCACAAAACCCAATATTTCCTCCGCATGTCATCTTCCTATTTCTAAACAGGTCTATCCTATGGTATGCAGTGATTATCAGCCAACAATTTTCTCACCTGGAGCAGCTATCAACCAAACAGATCAGTTGGGGGTGTGAGCAGCAGAACTATCAATCAATTCACTAGGGCACTTAGAGTCATCCAAACCTTCATATGTGCCATTCCATCTCTCTGGAATCAGTAGATGGACAAGCTCAGAAAGTTTCATCTCAAACATACCTCTCCTCCTACAAAAGCGTCACCTTCAGTCTGGAGGGTGCTTACAGTCCTGTGAGGCAGTAACATCAGACGAAAAGAGCATTATTAGACCACCCATCTAGATCCTTATGCATGCAGTGATCTATGGAGCCATTATCAGTCAAAATATCAATGGTAAGTATTAATTTCTCTCTACAAAACCCTAACCTAATTCAGCTATATTTTAGGGCATTTTTGCATGGCGATTTTGCATGCACAGTTATTTTGCAACTTTGTATGAGATTGAGTGTGCGAGCCAACACTATCATAGAACATTAGAGAATAACAGTATTTGGGATATTACATTTATGCACAATATAGTTAGATGAGAGGATCTTCCTTGACTATCTTCTTAAAACTTTACTCCCCCTATCACCAAGGATGTTGCATCCGAGCACCCACAAACCTAGGAAGAAGCGATCCTCAAAGAACAATAGTTCGACCTTATCTATGCCCAATCGAGTTACCTTTACACCACCATAGCTGATGGTCCTCATGGAAAGATACATGGGGGGAATCCCATGCTACTAGTGGAGTCATCGGCTAGATCACCGAGCACCCCCACCAGTACACGGCCTCTCCTTAAAATCCCCCTCACTCCGGTAATGCCCCTAGAATTTCCCAACTTGGTTGCACCTCTAATTTTTCAGAGATAATGACTCATGTCAAAGCCACACCTTCATATGCATCTCCTGCACTTGCTCCTCACATTCATGGACTGAATTTCCCGGAACCTTCTTGTAATGTCCAAATAATAGTCTTTACAACCCCTCTAGTTTCTCCCTCCTACTACCCACCAATATTTCCACCTACACATGCTCCGAACTCGACTCTTCCTATTCCTCAAGGATAGGTATACTCTCACAGAACCTCCCCAATCAACCTACCCCCAATAACCAATAAGGGCGGGGAAGAAGGCAGTGAGATAGGAACTGGGGAAACAACCAACCTCAATGAGGTGACCAACAACCCAACCCTCTGAATAACAATGGATCCAATGCCCCTGAAAAATAACCCCTAATGTTCACCTATAACGGGGAAGAACCCTCAATTGTAGACTAACCATTAGTGCACCATTTGTGATTTTTACGACCATTATACACACCAGTTCCCCCATATGAATCAATTTTGCCACTTGTTACAAGACAAAAAACAATGTGACCCCAATGTTGTTGCTTCGACATAGCTAAACCTAGCAAAATAAGGTCCTCCACCTATGGTGTTGCAGAACCCGTTACCAAATCAAGGAATGGTTGCAACCCAACCATTGGTACAACAAAATACCACAACCACTTCTTCTGGTCAACCCATAAATCCTAGTGTCTATCATATTATGACATTGTCATCTTAATTCAACCTCCAGACTTGACGAAACCAATATATCTCCACCATGGAAACCATTAATCCCTCCATGGAATCTACCTCCAACACTCTCTATATGTCCTTACATTTTTCGAGACCCCCCACCCACGGGACTGCCAAAGTCCCTAGGTTCCCTTTGCATTGCGTTGTGAACAACCCCATTGTTAGAGCTACTCTTAATTAAAGTATTGTCAATGACTTGGACCAGTATCCCTCTTCCATGTCTTCTCTGGAAGTCCTGAGAACGTTTCCTTCAAAACACAAATCCTTGTTATCTGCTTTAGGTGTCGTCAACCCCTCTGATTCCAGGTTGATCACTTTCGACCTCATACGCCATCATCTGCCATCATCCATAGCCTTCCAGGTTCCTATTACCATTCATAATTTACTCATTCATCAATGCATCATCGATGAGGGAGCATCCACTTGCGTTATGTCAACCTTTGTTTGGCAGAAGCTCGGATCCCCAACCATTCAACCCTCAACCACTGCCTTCCATGCTTACGATGGTTTCTTTGCCCAACCATAAGACATTCTTATGAATTTACCCATTGAATTGGATGACAAAACTGTGTTGATTGACATTGAGGTTGTGAACGCCCAGCTAGATTGCAACCTCCTCCTTGGACGTAGTTACATGTATGAAATGTGATTTTTTTCTTCCATTGTATTTCGACTCCTAATGTTCCCCCATGATGGAAATATCATGACTATGGACCAGTTGACGTACTATGATTCTAAAGGATCAGTCAATCTGGAACATGTACTCCCTACCATCGACACCACCGTCAACAATGTATCCATCCCCTCTCTGTCTGTCATTGGTCTAGGCCTGTTTACCAGTGCCCCTTCAACAAACACCTTTTTGTCCCTACCACCCCCTCCCTCTATGGCTGAAATATCAAATTTGTGCACTATCACATCTAGTAAACTTATGAGCTCATCACCACCTCAGCCACATCCCCAACCACATACCTCGGGGAATTATTGGGGTTCATTTCCCGTACATATGATCCCCTTCCTCTTTCCACCTTCTGGAATTGTGAGTAAACTGGTTATGGCTATGCTCAATCTTCCAGGATTCACTTTGGGCATTCCGGTGCGGTACCTCAACCCTCCCAACCCCACCCTGACACCACAAATCATGTTGACATCAGTGCAACCTATTGAGACAACATTACACCCACCTACTGGTACACAACCACTGCTCCTGTATCTACTTTTGCACCCCCTCCTCCCATGAAGACTGGGGAAAAGGAACCAAAATCCCTGGTAGAACCACGTCCACCTCCTACTTGTGCCTTATGTGATTTCATTGGCCATGCGACACAAAATTGTCTTGATTTTCCATTCCTTCACACCCACATGCGCATAGTATTCAATACCAACGACGCTCTAGTTGTCAATGTACCAACCATCCCTTCTATTAAGAACAAATTTCTACAAGCAAACCACTCATGTGTCATTTTTGGCCTATACGGTCATTATTCCGTTCATTTCCTAAACCTACTCGAGTACAAGTCTCTCCTCATGAACCTTTACAGGCACTCTCGTGAGTCTAAAATAATAGTCCCGTTGAAGCCTGGAAAATCGCAGGTAACAACAATAGGGATTCTCCCCAATAAACGTTCTCAATTAGCTCGTTATTGTTTGGTATGGGGAATCCGTCCAGTTTACGGTCCGGCTACTGTAGGTCAAGTAACGATTAAAGTGTTTTACCGGTTACGGCCCGGTCCTCATGTATATTTTTAGTTTTTTAATGTTTAAGTATGATGTGCAAGTGCCTAACTAAATGCAGAAGATAGAGATAACGAGGAGGGTCACAATGTGATGCGCAGGTTCTTACCTCTCTCGCTTCTAAATCACAAACAGCAAGAAACTAACTAAGACTCACTAACCTATCCCTAGGGAGCAAAAATATCATTAATGGTGAGTAATGTATCGTATTGCATGCCTAAAGAAAATCACAGATAGCTGCTAACGTTTCTGAACACATGAATATCAATAGAAAGATAAACAACAAGATATATTATTGTTAATTAAAACATTCATTACTCACTGTGGAAATTTCACAAAATAAACAGGAGCACATTCATAACATGAAAGAATTCAATAGGTTAGAATGATCTCACAGTTCATGGAAACAAGATGAAAAAGAAATAGTTCATATCCAACTAGCCCATAGCAAACATTTGAAAATCCGCAGAACTTTCTCCAGTAGAAACATATAACTCTTTATTGTAAAATGAATTAGTTCTTCTTACAATACTTCCTCAAGATAGTCTGGAAAAAAGGTCCTTTCTATCTAAAACTCTCTTATACTTATACAAAAGCAAAACTCTTAGGTTGCCCCTTATTGTCTTTTGAGCTTCCCCAACCTTTCTTTTCCAAAAATTTGTCATGTAGCTTGTGCACAAATTTAATACAATATATTACATTTTAATCAATATTCCCAAAAAACTTTATGAAGAAGGCCCAGCTTGCTCATTGGTGAACTTTTTCCATGCATTAGCATCTGCTGCTATGCTTTCAAACCAGAAAGCTCAAGGAATTGAATGTTGATTTCATATTTGGTAGCTTGAGTCTTCACCCCCTCTATCCTAGCAGGAATCAGGCGTAGCTGGTCCTCTAATCGGTGTATGCTTACAGCTACATGTGCTACTGCATTTTTCAATATCCACTCATCCAAGTCCTTGACTTGTTGGATTTCTTGTTCATATTCCTTGTACCTATCCTGTAAATGCTTTAGAAACAGCTCATGTTCAGGTAGCACCGCCAATATTTTCTCAGCAAAAACCTGACACCGACTGTATATGAAGAGCACTCTCCTACAAAATTCGGCACAAGCATTCTTTCTCTTCTTTACTGTCTTTTTAAATTCCTCTGCAACATTACTAGCAAATTCCATTAACTCATATTCTTGCTGCAACATCTGTTGATCTTTCACGGCTAGGTCTGCAGGAGATTCTTTATTGGTTTCTATCCAAACCATTCTTCCCTTTAGACTTTCCAATATATCCTAAGTCCTATCCAAGAAATATGAAGTGGTATTTATAATCTCCTCGAGCTTGGTGTCTATCTGCAAAACTTTGCATCTTTCATCTTCTATTTGTATTTGTGTTTGATGAATCCTTTGCCTAAGAGTCAAAACATGCTCCTTTAGGGGTCGAATGTCAGCTTTCTGCTCCATAGCACCCTTTAATGATGTGGTCAATCAATTTTTATGTTCCTCTAAGGCTGCTATTTGCATCTGATATTGCTTTTCCTTTTCTTCTGCAGTAGCCTTTTCTATTTCTAGCTCGGTAACCTTTCTCTCCAACTTATTCTTTTCTTCATCTAAATTTCCACATGATAGTTGAAGATTATCCTTTTCAATCTTTAAACTCTGATGCTCCTATCATAGCTTTTGTAACTCTTCCAAGGTAACTTGGGAACTCTTCTTTGTAGTTTCTGCAGATATTTCCAAAGCATCCTTATCTACTTGTAGAGTCTGGCATCCTTCCCTTGAAACCTTGACTTCTTCGGTCATGTCCTCATATTTTCTCTTTAGCTTCTGGCTTTCATCTCTTTCCTTCTTTAAGGTTTCTTTGAGCTGGGCTACACTCTTTCGTGACTGCTCCAGATCAATTATGAGCTTGTCCACATTGTCTTCAATCGCTAAGGTTAAATCTACCCCAGCTCTTGCTATCAACCGTGGATCCTTATGCGTACCATGTACCACTGTCTTGTCTATCACCATTTTACCTGGCTGTCCTCCAGTGTCTACCTTTTTCTCAGTTCTCTTGACAATCCTTTTCTTTTCTTTGTCATAAAATATGGTGTTAAAATCATGTACTTCCTCTCCTTCAGTAGGCATGAAAGGAATCAAATCAAAATCAGAAATTGAAACTTCTCGTAATATAATGCCAGAAGAGACAGTAGGCTCCAAGGGATCCAGATTAGACAGCCCTTGTTCTTGATCTGCAGGATCTTGAACTTCTTGTACATCAACTTGCTCTGTGTGCTACTTCTCCTTTTGGGATTCTACTAGTCTGGAGCCCTCACTTTTTGCCTATTTTTTCTTTATTTCAGCTTCTTCTTTTCTTTTCTTTTCTTCTTCTTCTTTCCTAGCTGCTTCTTCAACAGCTCGTTTCTTTTCTTTCTATTCAATTCTTAACCAATTTTTTGCTTCCTATACTAATCTTCTAGCATCTTCTTCTCTTTTCTTGGCTTCTTCTTCTTCTAGCTTCTTAGCTTTTTCTGAGGTCTTTCCTTTTCCGCCCATAGTTGTTATCTTTTGTTTGAATCTTTTCTTGAGGGATGTTATGTTCTTTGCATTGCGGAATGTCTCCTCATCTTTGTCCCAGAAGTCAGTGTACTCAAAATGGATTCCTGCTTCTTTGCAGTAGTCAGCTACTTTGTTATGGGAATCATTTCTATGAAAATTCATTTCTCCAAAGCGAAAATATTCTATCTCTTTAACAAATTCTACTGCCTACTTTACCCTTGAAAACTTATAGCTTCCAAGTAAGAAAGGTATTGCAGGGTACATTGCCTTCTTATGCTCAAACAAAAAATTTCCTACTCCATCTATATACAACTGTCTGACTACCTCCTTGTGGAGTACATAATCGGTAGCATATTTTGGGACCAAAGAAGGAGCTCTAGAGCCACCATACATCCTTACATCCAATCCCTCCTCTGTTAAATAATAATCCCTGAACTATTGTATGACTTTAAATGCCTCTTTAGACATACAATTACATTCAATTAGGAAAATCAGGGTATATAGGGGCATAATGAAATGCTCACAAATCTCCCTATAATAATCGTAATACTTGTGTGCCCAAAACAACTTATAAGCCGTGTATACTGGGGTTCTATCCTTCTTCCAGTTGCATTTCAAAGCAGGGAAAGTCTGGGTCCACAATATGTAATCAATTAGAATAGAGCTCATATAAAATTCAGATTCCTTCTGAGACACTCCTCCTAAGGCTACACTTATACATGCAGAAAGACTGTTCGACACTATATTGGCCCAGTTGAAGATGGTTCCTTGTGTAGCAATGAAAAAGATAACCGGTATCCAACCTATCTTGAAATTTTTACCATTTGCTCGACCAAAATTCCTATTAAGCATTAGAGAAATAAACCTGTAAGGAGCTCAAAGAGTTGAGGTGTCATATTCTCCAGAAGGTCTGGTTCTGAAATTTTTTCCCGGGATCATCATCCTCTTTATTGTCTCTACCAGGTCCAGACCTGCCTCCTTTATCCAACTCTCTGTTACGTAGACCTGTGGTGAAGGTAAATGGTATGCTATAGACACATAGGCAGGGCTATATGCAGCGTAGCCTTGCTTTGCAGTGTTTTCTAGAATTATTTTCATCACATCTGCCCTGGGCAGAATCCAACCTATTACTTCTGAACAGGGAAACAATTCGGGCCTCCTAGCTACTTTCATCAAAGCTGAATTTTTGAAGTTAGCATAGATCGTCAGTTCTTCAAACCCAACATCAGGTACATTCTGGTTTGAGATCATTCTAAATATTTCTCCCCACTTGTAATCAGGTTCAACTCTAGTGGTGGCTTTGGTGTCTTCGTAGATTAACTCTACCTTGGTGATTATTTCTACCTCAGGCTCTCCTTCAACCACCTGAGCTTTCTTCTTCTGTCTCTTTGACATGTTGTTGTTATAGAAATCAACCTATCACAACCAAAGAACATGTTTTAGGCTAACTGAGCTCTAGCAAGTGCTTATAGCAATACACAAGAAAATATACTTATTTATTTACCTCTTCGACATGCATGATGTTTTAAATAGGTTAAACACAGTCCTTATGAATGAATGATTTAACAAGAAAAACCCTACAAACTGCTTCCTAAATTTGCCTAAGCTTCAGTATCTCAAATACTTAATCAACCGAAAAACTTCTTCGTCTCACACAAGTACTTATCAACTTATTCTACCACTAGATCTAAACACAACTTTCAACCTCAAAAAGCTAAACCCTGCGTAGCAACCGTGTTCGAGGAAAACCCTAATCGATTGCAAAAAAAAAACCTCCTAAGTCCCATGGGATACTGTAACTGGAAAAAAAAATGGCTTCTTAATCTCTGGCCTACCATTAAATGATCAATAAAAGGGTGGTGCAGACGGTGAAACACCCATCTACACCATGCCCTAACAACTCGCGCAAAAAGCGTAGACGCGTCCATAACGCTTCGACGGTGTACAGGCTCAACCCCCACGAAAATAAAACTCAACAACGGGATAAACTCCCTCCCCCCTTTTGAATGTAAAATATCCATGACATCACCGCAAGAAGGCAAAAAATTCCTAACCCCCATGCGGAAAAAACCTAACCTGCGGAAACATAATGGTTCAAAAATCAACCAATAACAACTAGAGTAACAAAGCCGCGGTTTACCTACCTGTCAGTAGCGATGCAACCGACTCAATGAGACAAAAAACTCCACGAGTGCAAGAGCAGGACGAACAAGGTTCCGACAGCTGCGTGTGCACACTTCTCCCGACTGCTTCCACAGTGTAAATGACAAATCTCAAATGCTAACAACAAGTCACATGACCACCTATATATACCATTACCGGCAGGAAACTATCGGCGGACAAGTATTAAACCCATCGGAAGAAAAGGTTGGATGATCACCGCAATAGCGGGCGTGAAACAGACTACACACCCAGAATTACTTACTACTCTCGGATATCAAAACCACTAAGTTCTATCCCCGGAACCAAAAGTTGATAAACCTCCGCAACGTCGGCTATGGACTGTTCTATCATTGCGAGCTTTACTTCTGGAATGGGTATCGGAACTCGGCAATGTTAATCTCTACGGAGTCGGCACAGAAAATATGATGCTATCGAAACTCCTCGGAACTAGCTTCCCACAACGTCGGGCGAGATAGACATTATAACCTTGGCTTGCTCTGGTTAAACAACCCGACAGTGAGAAAAAAAACAAAACATCATCGGATCTCGAAAACACTAGGGTAAAGGGAAAAAGATCGTCGGATAAGTCTATCACTACGGGGCCGCAACTTTGGCAAATCAAGTCCGAGAATAAAGCATACTAAATCCAACGCATCAGCAACGGACTCGAAAGGCACTAAACAAGCTAGCTGATTCCTCTTCCGTAATATCGGAAGAATAGTTGACTAATCTTCTGATATGGAAAAGCGAAAAAGACCAAGTTTTTTCAAGAAATATTTGAAATCAGGGAAACTCTGGAAATAAAAAAATACTCCTAGGCCAAATTTAATAAAAACAACTAAAAAGGGGGCCCCTAAAATGTAAAATTTTGGGGAAATAGTTGTGGATGCAAAAAGTCCTTGAGGAAATCCACACTCTGACCTCTTCCTCAGACACCCACAACACCATCTTTAAGATCTCCACCTCCAGTCGTCCTTCCCCATCCTCGACCATGGAAGATCCCTCTAATGTATCCATGCACCACTTTCACAATGACGAAGAGATCCTTGAAGCTCTTATGACTCCTAAATATTCTCGGGATGATCTACACCATCACTCATTTTTCATTGTCGATGAACCCTCCTCATCGTCAAACAAATTATCTGTTGAAGCGAAAGACTTCATTCATGGAAGTGTCGATTGGTTACAAAACCCAATCTCGCACCTGAATCCTTTTAAGAAGTTAACATGGCCAATATCTCACCAACCATTGAAGCTGATATCTCAACGAAACCCAGAATATTCGAGGATATTACGATCGATGCTTCATGCTCTCCCTGGGAAATCACCACCTACAAAGTTTTTTTTCAGGAATTTTGTGATATTTTTGCTTTGTCCTATACCGAGGTGCTTGGACATGATCCATCTATTGTTGACCATTGTATCGACACATGGCCTGATGTTTCCCCCATTCACCAAAAGAAACAACTTATTCACTTGTCAAAGGCCCCTTCCATTAAAGCTGAGATCGAAAAACTACGTTAAGCATACTTTATATACCCCATCGCGTATACCACTTGGATTTTCAATCTTGTTCCTGTTAATAAAAAACAAGGAACTATTCGTGTATGTAATAACTTTTGATATTTGAATATGGCTTGTCCTAAAGACAACTTCCCCACTCTGTTTATTGACCAAATCATAGATGCATGTTCCAGCTATGAAGTGTTTTCCTTCATGGACATTTTTTCTGGTCATAACCAAATCTAGGTACACAAAGAAGATCATTATAAAAGTGCCTTCACCACCCCCTGGGGCACTTTTGTGTATCATGTCATGTTGTTTAGCCTTAAAAATGATGGATACACTTTTTAGCAACCCATGACATTTTGCTTCCATGGCCTCGTTCACATTATCCTTGTCTATTTGGATGACCTCACGGCTCAATCTTGGAAGTGTTCCCAACATTTGGAAGACTTATGGAAAGTATTCCTTCAATGTTGCAAATACAATGTTCGCATGAACCTCCTCAAGTGTGTGTGTTATGTGTCCCATTCGGTCGCTTATTAGGATTCATCATGTCCCATAAAGGGATTACTGTGGATCCTTTGAAGGTTCAATTCATCCTAAATCTTCCCCCTCCTCTCACTATGTGCCAATTGCATAGCCTTCAAGGTAATTCCAATTTCCTTCATCAATTTATCCTACATTATGCAATGAATGTCCATGGATTCTTATACTTGTTGCGTACCAACATTCCTTTTTTGTGGGGTGAGCAAGCGCAAGCCACTTTAGATGCATTAAAATAAGATCTGACTTTAGCTCTCTTGTTGTCTCCTCTGGACTTCACCAAGGAATTTATCCTTTATGTGTCAGTATCTAAAAATTCCATCGTTGGAGTCCTAGTCCAAGAATATGATGCTCGTCAAGAGCATTTGATCTATTATGTGATTCAAAATCAGTCTGGACCACGATTGTGTTACTCCCATGAAGATAAAATGGACCTATCCATCGTCTTTTCGATACAAAATCTCTACATTACATTCCCCTGAGCCACAACGAAGTTGTGGCTGATTCCAACCCCATGTGTTATCTCTTGATCCACCACCTTGTCCAAGGTCATGCCGCCAAGTGCATTGTCGTTCTCCAAGAGTATGAATTTGAATTTTTCACACCCAAAAGCACCAAAGCATTGGTGTTAACTTCCTTGATGGAAAACTTCCCATCAGCATCTACCTCACCTCCTATCACAATCAATATCCCTCATGAATTCTTATTTGTCATCTCTATGGAGGACCCGTGGTATGGGGGCATCCTTCTTTACTTGTGCACCCAAAAATTCGGGCCCCATTTAAGCAGTGAAGATCGTCATTGCATCTGGCATCACAATACTCAATATCTCCTCATCAGTGATGTCTTGTATCATCACGGTGTAGACATAATATTGCATCGTTACCTCACCCATAATGAAGCCAAACAAGTCATGAATGATTGTCATAGTGGATCCTGTGGTGGCCACCGCTCTGGTTTGTCTACCACCCAAAATATTTTCCATGTCAGTTATCTCTGGCCCACCATATTTACTGATTATGTTTATGCAATTAAAAAATGCCACAATTGCCAACTATTTTCCCCAAAGGAAAGGACACCTCTCGCGTCACTACATCATGTCGTCGCAGTCGGTATCTTAAGAAAATGGGCGATTGACTTCATGACTTGTAACCCTCCTTCGATGGATGACCTTATATATATCATTATGGTTATTGATTATTTCACCAAATGGGTTGAAGCTATGCCTACCTTCAACTATAAGGTTGATACTATAACAGTCTTATTTTTCAAACATGTTATTACTCATTTTGGTGTCCCCCTCCAGTTAATCTTAGATTGTGGTTCTCACTTTGAGGACGTTGTTTGGACATATCTCTCTACTGTGTTTAAGTTTGAACACCAGTATTCTTCTACTTATTACCCTCAGGGAAATGGCCAAGTTGAGGTTGTCAACAAGATCCTCAAAACCATGCTCCAACGAATGGTTGAAAAACACAAGACCAACTGGCGTCACTTGCTCTTTTCCTCCCTCTAGGCCTACCAGACATCGACCAAAACCTCCACCAGACGTGACAATCATATCGTCACCCAAGAACTGCCACCCATCGTCAGTTACCCCCTCCAATAGCCTCTCCACGTCCAGCCACAGTGATTCTAGCTTAGCACTCTACCACCTTCTTTACCCATGAGCGGGTGGATCTAAACCCTCCACTATGTCCATGTGTCATTGGTATCCTGCTAGAGGATGTGGTCCCATGTATGCACATGCACACAGACTGTTGTTAGTGTCAATCACATGTATGATCTAGCTACCACTATTATCATAAACTATATATGACTAAAACCATAAAGAGTCATGTATACATACCAGCTAGTCCCCAAACTTGTCCAGGAAGTCGAAGCATCTCTAGATCTCCCTGATAGTCCATACTTGCATATGGATAGTCCTCTATGGGGATAGGAAGTTGTCACCAATGTGCAAAAATATCCTAGGTGAAGAAACGACCTACCAAGTCACCTCCCTCCTTGGTCATCATCTCGCACCATCGCCTCATCCGAGGCTCGTGTGGTCTTTTGTCATGCAATGCCAGATGCGGTCGTAGTGTTAGTAACCGCTCAAAGAAGAATGAGCACAAAAAGAATGGGAAGTAGAAATGCCCATCCTTTAGGATATCCTAATTCATCCCACACTGAACCACTGTCAGATACATTTGATCCCACCTATTAGCACTTGTGCTAAATTTTGAATATTTCTACATAAGGCATTTGCAATAATTCCCCTTCAAAGGTCCAGACCTATGATAAATGAGGGGTAGGGCCAAATTATTTTCATGTATTAGACCTAGAGGTATGCAGAAAGGGGGTTGGAAGTTGCTTTGGATGATTATTCCTAAGCCTAAATGTCAAAAAAATAAAAAATTTCTTCATCGTGACCTTGGAAATGTGCCCAAGTTAAAAAAAAATTGATCAAGGATAAAAGAGGACCAGAATGGATGGACCGAATGCATCACAGAGATCAAAGGGCCAAAAATCATTTCCTCCCAAGGAAAATTGGAAGTAGAAGTGCGAAAGAGATGAAAAATTGTTTACATAAAATGGGCTCCTGACTTTCGCCTTCTGCATTACGAGATCCGACGGCCCAGGACACTTCCACCCAGATCAACGGTCTGGAAAAGAGCAGTGGGCAGAGATAAAAAGTTGGGAAACATAAGAATTCACCCTTTAAAAGTTGAAGTTTTGATTTCTACGATCGGCCAAATCCAATGGTCCAAAAGGCTTCTATCCAGATCAACGGTCTAGAAAAGAGCAGAGGGGAAGAGATCGGAAATCGGGAAGCTTAATAATTTTATTATGGAAAGTTGATCTTCCTCCTTCCGCAATCCACCAAATCCAACGATCCAAAAGGCCTCTGCCCAGATCAACGGTGTGAAAAGCATAGAAAGGGAAGAAATTAGAAAATGGAAATACAAAGAATTTAGTCGAGAAAAGTTGAAGTTCTGATTTCTGCGATTTGCCAGATCCAACGGTTCGAAGAGATTCTGCGTAGATCAACGGTGCGGAAAGGTCCAAGAGGGTGGAAATCGGAAAGCAGAAACACAAATTTTTTAGGTATAAAAGGTTTTTCTTCCGCCTTTTGCGATCCGCCAGATCCAATGGTGAGGAAATTTCCTGTGGAGATCAATGGCATGGAAGGAAAAAGGCAAAAGCAGAAAGTCAGGGACGGAAAAGTCATAATTCGCTTCTGAGAAAGATTAAAGTTCTGATTTCCACTTTCCGAAAAAATGCGGAGGCAGAAAGGCAGAAGCGGAAAGACTAGGGCAGAAAAGTTAGAATTCACTTCCGAGAAAGATTGAAGTTTCGAATTTCCACTTTCCAGAAAAATGCGGAGGCAGAAAGGCAGAAGCAAAAAACTAGGGGTGGAAAAGTCAAAATTTTTGTCATAAAAAAGAGCAGGATTTTGTTTTCCACAGACCCAATATCGATGTTCAATAATAAATCTTGCTAAGATCAACGGTAGATATTGATCTCGCTGATTTAAGACACAGGGATGAAGAAAACCATTGCAGACTTTCATTTTCAGCAAGCGAATCTGGGCTCTAGTTGTCAAGTTTTATATTTTGATCCATCATGCGCGTCCTAGCTTGGTTTCCTGTTTTGATTTTTGTGATCATGGCGAATCTGCCATATCATAATCTGTTAGGACTTTATGCAGGCGGGTTTGATCCCCACTCTCTGTATTTGGCTCTAGTTCGAGTTTGGTCTCAGGATCCTTCTTACACTATAAATATACCCTCGAAAGAGAAAGAAAGGGTTGAAATATTTCATTCAGAAGCCTCAGCGTTTGGGTTTTGTGGCTCTCTCATTTTCTTGGAAGATTTAATGAAAAGTATGCTCTGAGTTTCCTGAGATTCATCACATCATCCACTGTTTAGTCTATTTTTCCTTCGTAAACTTCACTTTCATGTATGTGTATCTTCTACTAATGCATTTCTAGTTGTATGTGAGGAATTCACTCTATGTCAAGCGCTCTTTGCATCAGATTATGCATTTGTTTATGTGTTTCTGATAAATGTTTTTGAATTCATATTCTATGCTCCATTGGAGTTACTAGCCTCTGTTGTTTATTCTACTAAAGGTGTGTTCAGGAGATTCATCCCCAGATAGGTGCCTCTTGTTACATCGGGATTCTTCTTATTTCCCCCTTCCATCCCTTTAATGATATTTTGTTGAAAATTGGTGCCTATTTTGCCTCATATTATGAAGGTTATTGTTGTTTATTATTTGTTGTAAGTCCTTGAATGTTTCAGGCCTTGACTCCATTTTCCCAATGGTATTTCTTGTCTGTCTTTTTCACCATTTTTAAATATTCAAATACCCTGTTCCCATCAGAATATAGCCTTTTGACTGTTTGTTTAAAGTTAAATGTGTATGTGAATCTATTTTTGTGACAAAGAGAGATCCCTATCTGACTGTAAGGCTAGACTACAGTCTAAATATAGGTTGAAATGGTTACCCCCGTGACTTCCTACCACAACCATAGGAAAATTACAGGGTGATAACATCTTGGCACCGTTGTCAGGGGGAGTTAATCACTATTATCTCTTTGGGAAAATGACATTGTCTAGTTCTGCGACCTGGTTGAGCAGTCGGTCCTAAACATGGGTTGGTTGTATATGCTCTAGAAACTCCACTCAAATTGATCTAAGGTGACTCCATTGAGGGGATTGGTGGCCAGAAGGACCGATACAGGGAGGAGGATTCAAATCCTCCTTGAGTATGAACGATAGATTTTTAGATTTGACTGTTGATGGTGAACAATGGTCAAACATCAAGAAGGCCATGCATATTTTACCTGATGACTCTGTCTTCAAAGAATCCATTCTGTAAATGTTCTATGGTAGTTCCACGGTCAAAGGGGTTGCAAAGTTTGAGGAGCTAATTCAATTTCTTCATCGCCAAGATGGGATCTATAGCTATGAGGTATGCTCCTATGAATCATGTTCACAATGCTGGTTTTCCAAATCGAATACCTAATATAGATTGGCAAACACATCTCCCAAGGTTCAAATATCAAGGGGGTGATGATGTTTCCATTCATTTATTTATATTTCATAAGCATATACATAAATTGGGAGTTGAATTGCATGAGGATTCTTTAATGAAAATGTTCATGGTTAGTTTAGAAGGAAATGCAAGGTCATGGTATGAGGGATTTCCAGCAAAGAGTGTAACACCCTGGTTTTGACCCTGTTTGCATTAAAAATGTATATGATGTAAATATTGTATTAATCGTGGTGTGGAGCAAAAGGAAAAATCCTCACCATCGATTTAGTGTTTTATGTTTCAGCGATTAAAAATCGTTGTCGATGGTATTTCGTGCTAGCAAGGAATATTGTAATTTTGGACATCATGTAAATATGCAATTTAATTAAAATACCCACAACCAGCTTTGTCAATGCAACATTAAAGAGATGGGGGCATTATTTCCTAAGGATAAGTGGGGGGGAATATTCAAACCTTTGAGCCAATGGGGAAAATCCAAATCTCAAAGGGAAAACCCATCAAAATTGTCAACTACCCATTTCTTGTCCTTTTCCCCAATCATTTATTTCTCCCAGATTTGGTTGAGGTAGTTATTGCATGGGAATGGGAAGAGTATGGGAAAAATTTGAATTGGGTAGAGCACCCATTTTGGAAAAATGTGCTTTGGGCAAGTAAAAACCCAAAAAAGTATGCCCATTCTACCATGCATCCACGTTTTTCTCTTCCTCCCATTTTTGGAGCTACTATACATTCTCTTCTTAACGTTCTTGGAGCTATTGTGCATTCCCCATTCATGTTTTTGTGGTTTCCTATGTTTTCCCCATGGCTGGGAAGTTGTTTTGTTAACATTATGTGGCTAGGATCTCTGCTGGGCATTTTTTTTTTCCATATTTCCACGGTTGGAAAAACCATTTTTGGGTTGCACAACGAATTGGAGAAAAGACCCATGATTTTTCGATGTTGGTTGAGTCCATTTTTTCCCACGTGAATCCCATAGAAGTTTCTGAAAATTGAATTGATGTTACAGGGTTGTTTTTCTCCATTCATCATTGTCGTTTTTGGATGCAAAACGTTTTTCCTCAAACCCAGAATTTGCATCTTGTTGTTAGTGCATCCTTTAGTTTGGTCTGAACTGGATTGGAGTGGAATTGAGGAAGAATTAGATTGATAAACCTAGTGTGGAAAGAAACCTCACAGACAGATCAAGAGGATCTGGATTTTCTTCTTTGCACACCCTGAATAGAACTAGAATGGAAGGCATAGCCTGAGGGACTGTGTAGCAAAGAATGGGATGCTTCTTTGTGTTGGGTGTGTAGATGTTGGGATGTCGAAGCTAAATCTTGTGTATGTGTCCATAGCCCTGTGGTTGAGCTCACTAGCTTAGCAATTCAACTATTCCACCTCTTTAGCATCCTGATAAACCCAAATGTAGTTTTGGCTTGGCTAGATTTTGACATGTCTTTGGCTATGTGTGAGCCTGCTAGTGTTCCCTTATTCCTTGTGGGAATCATGCCCAACTCGGGGGTGGCAGTGATGCTGAGAGATTGATGAGAACATTGTCCTATGGTTGGGTGGAACGTTGCAATGACATAGCTGGTTGCGGGACAAGATTCTTCCAAGATAAGTATCTCTTGTGTTAATATCTGCATTTATATTTTCTTAATGAAAAATGATGAACATGTTGGAAGTATTGCATGAATGTTTTTCCTTCTGTTGTAGATTGCATTATGCAGCTATGTATGTTTTTATTTCCAATGCATTTGTTATTATGTTCATGGGGCTTAGCTCCCCGTTTACATGATAGTATCAACGTCATTGGTCGTGTCCTCTCAGGCTGGAGGGGACGTGACAGTGTGGTATCATAGCAGTGTTGTAGCATTGGGCCTCAATGGGCCATGAAGAGTACCTAACAGAGGAGGAACCAACCTCTGTGTTCAGCAAAAAAGAGAAGAAGACAAAAGAAATTTTCAAAGTTTCTCTCTAAGTATGGAAATTTTCCTATCGGCTCAGTTAGCCGAAATCGAGTCAACACATGTTGGCTAAGTTTGTCGAAGTTGAGCCAATGCATGTCGACAGTGAAATAGAGATTTGAGTCGATACATGTTGGGTAGAATTTGAGTTTTTCACCGACGATAAGAGAAAGAAAAATTTCTAAAAAAAAAATTTAAGTGTTGGAATCGACAAAATTTGGTGAATTTTACCGATACGTTAGCTGACTTTCACCGAAAAACATCGAAAAACTTTGGAAGTTTCCACTGAAATGCGTCAGGTGGAAAGTCATAAGTTTTCCAAAATTGCAGAAGGCTCGGCGATTTTCTGCCGATCGGAAGAAAGTTCAGAATTTTTCCGAAACAACGGCAATTTTGGAAAGTTTTCCGATCGGAAAAAAGTTTGGCATTTTTCCGAAATGGCGGCAGTTTTGGAAAGTTTGCTGATTAGAAGAAAGTTCAAAATTTTTCCTAAACGGCGACAGTTTGGCAAGTTTGTTGATCGAAAGAAAGTTCGTAATTTTTCTGAAATGGTGGCAGGTTTTGCAAGTTTGTTGATCGAATGAAAATTGTGAAGTTTGTCGATACGTGTCAGACAAATTTGGAAAATTTTGCCGACAAGTCAAACAGAAACCTGATTGGGGAAAACTGAAAAATTCCCTGAAACATATATTTTTTATGGGTTTTCAGTGGGATCTGCAGGTGCCAGAAAAGTGAAAAAATGGCAGTGAGGTTATGCACTAGATTGTGCAAAAATGGAAGATTTACAAAAAAAAAAGCGAGGGTGTTGCCCTCGACCTGCCTTGTAGTGGCAAGGGGGAAATCCCCCTTGACCCTCGTCTTCCCCCTTGAGATGATCATTGTTTATGAAAATAAAAGTGTGTGTATGATTTTTCCAAATGCAGGTAAGCGATGTATAAATTCTTCTAAATTTAATACATCTAACAATTGTGTTATTAACACATTTTGCAGAATCACAGTCACCTTCAAAGGCATCATTATAGATAGTGCAGTTCGGTAAAGTTGGTTTGGTTGAGCCATGAGAACCTATGACATTTATGATGATGCACAGAACCCCAATGAGTACGAGGAAGATGTTATGGGGGGAACATCCATGTTGGAAATGTTGAGATAGAGTCTAATGGGAGAATATTTCAAGATACTCCCTCAGATTTTGCAACCACCATGAGAAGCCTAAGGGTGGAGATGCAAAGTTATAGGGTAGATAATGAAAGATTGGTTAAGGCTTAGGAGGAGAAAAATCAGTTGAATGCATCCATGCAAAGTTTGATAGACATCCAAAGGAAGATGAACTATGGGGACCAGACAATAAGACCAGAAGGAAGTAAAAGCACTGCTAGAAGAAGAAAGAGATCTCCTAGTGGTTCATCTAACTCTAAAGGATCCACTGGTGGTTCAAGTTATTCTTCTCACAAGAATAAGAAAAAGAGGCGCTACCAGAACCGTTCACATGATGAATTTAAGAAGGCAAGGTCGCATACCTTTAATGGTGAGGTAAATAACACTCAAGAATTTGAAGCTTGGCTTCTTGGGATGAGAAAATATTTCCAATTCCAATACTAATCTGGAAATATCAACGCTAGGGTAGCCATCTTCAACTTGACTAGAAGAGCATCCATATAGCGGGAGAACTTCAGGAAAGTAAAGAAGATTAATGAAAGGAATATTCATTAGTGGAAATTTCAACTAAAAATGGGCCTCCTAACAAAAATTAATAAAATAATAGTTGAAATAATAAAATAATATTTATTAATTTTGGAGGAAGAAAAGAAAAAACTACTTTTTTTGTTCGTATTTTCGACATATCTCACTGTGTTTTTACTCAAATTTCAATCGGGAGAGATCGTTGGATGTGGAATTTAATTCCGCATCCAACGATCTCTCCCAATCGAAATTTGAGGAAAAACACAGTGAGATATGTCAAAAATACGAACATTTTTTTTTTATGATACCTGTCCCCAAATTTATATTAAAAAATTGTTTAAGAGGTGCTCCCTTTTTTAATTTAAAATTATTTTGATTGGCTAATACATGATGACATGGAATTTGTATTATTTTTGGAAGGCCCATTTTAAATTGAAATTTCCTCTAATGGTGTGGAAACATTTCCAGAAGTATTTCAAGTAGAATTACCTCTCTGGAAGGTACTATGATGATAAGATCAAAGAGTTCTATGAGCTAAGATTGGGACAGAAGACCATGGAACAGTATGCAAATAATCTCTTGGAACTATTGAGGTATGTCAGGTACATCAAAGATGAGAAGGTGAAGATCCAACGTTTCTTGAGTGGATTGCCTCAGTCTTACAAGGAAATAATTGAGTTTTATGAACCTAGAACTCTAGAAGAAGCAATAAATAAAGATAAGTATTGATATGAACAAAGCAAAGGTAAACGTGATTATCATAAGACATGGAAGGACAAAAAGAATGAGAAGTCTGACCAAAGAAAGAAAGGTTTCAAACCCTTTAACTTCCGAAATTAGCAGAAGCATCCATCCCAAGTTGAGAAGCATCCAACCAGAGTGGTGGGAGAAAATCCCAGAGAACCACAATAGAACAAAGAACCACTCTAATGTTGGAAATGTGGACAACCCCACATGCGTAGGAATTGTCCACTTGAGAATGAGAATGCAAGGCCAACTTACAACCTTCAAGAAGTAGAAACAGTGGGTCAAGTAGCAAGGGTTGTCCCTAGGATTTATGCAGCAGTGGAGGACCGCTAGGAACATTACCAGTCAACTATGGTTGAAGTTGTAGGTAAGATTGATTGAGCAATCTGTTTCTATTTTGATTGACCCTGATTCTACTCATAGTTACATTACTCCTAGAGTAGTGGATATTTGTGCTTTTAAGAAAGTAAAGCATAACAAATCTTGGTTAGTTCATCTAGCCACTGGAACTAAGAGAAAGGTTAGTGAAGTGGTAGGTAAATGTCCATTGGTTATGAATGGATTGGTCACTTGTGTAGATCTAAATGTTCTACCACTTGGTTCCTATGATGTTCTCATTAGAATGGATTGGCTAGAAGCTCAAAGGGTAAATATTGATTGTTATAATAAGACTTTTGAATTCATGGATGAAGAAGGGAACCCAAGAGTTGTAAGAGGCATTCCAAAGGTGATTTCTGTGAGGCAGATTTCAGCAATGCAGTTGAAGAAGTTATGTATGAAATGTTGCAAGTTGTATGGAGATCATATTTTGGAGGCAATAGAGAATGAAACTCCTAGGTTAGAGGACTTTCATGTGTTGTAGGAATTCAGGCCCTGTGTTTCCTGATGAGATTCCAGGACTTCCTCTAAAGAGAGACATTGATTTCATAATTGAACTTGTGCCAGGAGAAGCACTAGTGTCCAAGACACCCTACAGGATGAGTACACCAGAAATACTAGAGCTGAAGATGGAACTGCAAGATTTGTTGGAGAAGAAGTACATCAAGTTGAGTGTGTCTCCTTGGGGAGCACTATTTTTTTTTGTGAAGAAGAAAGATGGTACACTTAGGTTGTGTATTGATTACAGAAAGCTGAACAAAGTCACTGTGAAGAATAAATACCCATTTCCTAGGATTGATGACCTCTTTGATCAAATGAGAGGAGAAAGGGTATTTTCCAAGATTGACTTGAGGTTTGGTTACCATCAAGTAAGAATCAAGGATGAAGATATTCATAAGACAGCCTTCAGGACAAGGGATGGACATTATGACTTTGTAGTGGTACCATTTGGTCTCACAAATGCACCAGCTACATTTATGTGCCTTATGAATAGTGTCTTCAGCAAGTATTTGGACAATTTGTTCTTGTTTTCCTTAATTAAATTCTTATTTATTCTAAGAATGACGAAGAGCATGAGGAACATCTGAGATTGACATTGCAATTGCTCAGGGAACATAAGATTTATGCAAAGTTGAGCAAGTGTGACATCTATAAAGATAGGATTCATTATTTGGGTCACATTATCTCAGATGAGGGCATATATGTAGACCTTGAGAAGATTGAGGTCATTATGAATTGGCCTACCCCAAGAAATGCAACAGATGTAATATATTTTATGGAACTTGCAGGATACTACAGGAGATTCATTGAAGGATTCTCCAAGGTTGCACATCTAGTCACTTCTTTGCAAAAGAAGGGAATAAAGTTTGAATGGACATCGAGGTGTGAAGAAAGCTTCCAGCAGTTGAAGAATTTTCTCACAAGTGCACCAGTCTTGAAGATTGCAGACCCAAAAAAAGGCTTTGTGGTGTGTACTGATGCATGTGGTCAAGGGCTTGAGGAGTCATTATGCAAGACAACCATGTGATATGTTATGAGTCAAGAAAGTTGAAGGAGCATGAGAAGAACTATGCCACTCATGATCTAGAACTTGCAGCCATAGTACATGCTCTCAAGATGTGGAGGAATTACTTGATGGGTAGAATATTTGAGCTAAGGACAGACCACTGTGGTCTGAAGTATTTGTTTGATCAGCCCACATTAAATGCTAGGCAAGACAAATGGATAGATTTTTTATGTGAGTTTGATTTTGAAATAAAACACATAAAAGGAAAACAGAATATGGTAGTTGATGAAATCAGCAGGAAGGTGCAGGAAATGCATGTGGCATCTCTTAGTATTTGCCAATCAGATTTGAGATAGTAGATTGTTAGTCATACTATTGAAGATGAAATGTATGTGCAGGTAAAAGACAAGTTGTAGCAGCAAAGCCTTGAAAAGAAGCATGAGGGATATAAATTAGAAGAATATGGACTTCTTACTTAACAAAATTTATATTCCAAATGTAGTATATTTGAGGAGAATGGTTATGGATGAGGTCCATCAAGCTCAATATTTTGGTCACCCAGGATATCAGAAGACAATTGCTACAGCCAGAAAGTAGTATTTTTGGCCAGGAATGAAAAAGGACATGGCTGAATATATTTCAAGATGCATGAAATGTCAGCAGGTAAAGGTTGAACATCAACACCCAGCAGGTTTGTTGCAGCATTTTCCAGTTACAGAATGGAAGTGGGAAGTTATTTCCATGGACTTTATTACAGGATTTCCAATGACTTGGAGACAACATGATTCCATCATGGTTGTGGTGGACAAGTTGACAGAGGCAACACATTTCATACCGGTTAGGTCCACACATAAGACTGATGACATTGCAAAAATCTTCATGAATGATATTTTCAAATTGCATGGATTTCCTAAGGTAATAGTCTATAACAGAGACACCAAGTTCACTTCCAATTTTTGGAAGGGTTTGTTTGCGGATTTGGGTACAAAGCTGAACTTTAGCATTGCATACCATCCTCAGACTGATGGGAAGACATAGAGAGTGAATCAAGTGCTTGAAGACATGATTCACATGTATGTGATGGACAAACCATCCAAGTGGGAATATTATTTATACTTGGTAGAATTTGCATATAAAATTGGACAACAAGCATCCTTGGGGATGAGTCCATATGAATCTGTGTATGGCAGGAGGTGTAGGATGCCAATGACATGGGATAATCCAGTGAACAGAATTGTACTTGGTCCATAAATGCTCAAGGATATGGAGTAGGAGGTTGTAAAGATCGAGAAGAATCTGAAAGCATCCCGGGATAGACAGAAAATCTATGTTAATAAGCATAAAGTGCACAGAGAGTTCAATGTTGGGGATCATGTTTACCTCAAAGTGAGGGTAAGGAAGAGTTTCTTGAAGCTTGGAATTTGTTCCAAGCTGTCACCTAGATACTATGGGCCATTTGAAATGCTTGAAAGAATAGGACCAGTTGCATATAGACTTGCATTTCCCACTAGCACTAGAGCTCATAATGTTTTTCATGTTTCTTTGCTTAAGAATAATGTAGATGATCCTAACAATGTGATCAATTGGGATGTGATTCAGGTGGAACCCAAGGGAGTGTTCCAAATCGATCCAATGTGCATCCTTGACAGAAAGGTCACAATGCTTCAGAATCGAGCCATAGGAAAGGAAAAGGTACAATGGGAGCACTACGATCCTAAAGAGGCTACGTGGGAGTTGTAGGATGCCATGCGATTGGAAAATCCATTTTTGCTCAATTATACGAACCACTAAGGGCGGTGCCAGTGTAGCATTTTTGTTCAATTTTGTAAAGAACTGAGGACAGTGCTGTTGAAGGGGGAGGGAATGTAACACCCTGGTTTTGACCCCATTTGCATTAAAAATGTATATGATGTAAATATTGTATTAATCGTGGTGTGGAGCTAAAGGAAAAATCCCCACCATCGATTTAGCGTTTTATGTTTCACCGATTAAAAATTGTTGCCGATGGTATTTCGTGCTAGCAAGTCACATTATAATAAGGATAAGGGGGGGGGTATTCAAACCTTTGAGCCAATGGGGAAAAGCCAAATGTCAAAGGGAGAACCCATCAAAACTGTCAACTACCCATTTCTTGTCTTTTTCCCCAATCATTTATTTCTGCCAAAAATTGGTTGAGGTAGTTATTGCATGGGAATTGGAAGAGTATGGGAAAAATTCGAACTAGGTAGAGCACCCATTTTGGAAAAATGTGTTTTGACATCTTGGGCAAGTAAGAACCCAAAAATGTATGCCCATTCTACCATGCATCCACGTTTTTCTCTTCCGCACGTTTTTGGAGCTATTGTGCATTCTCTTCTTCACGTTCTTAGAGCTGTTGTGCATTCTACATTCATGTTTTTGTGGTTTCCTGTTTTTTCCCCATGGATGGGAAGCTGTTTTGTTAACATTTAGTGGTTGGGATCTTTGTTGAGCATTTTTTTTTTGTTGTTTCCATATTTCCACAATTGGAAAAATAGTTTTTTGGGTTGCACAATGAATTGGAGAAGAGACCCATAGTTTTTGGGTGTTGGTTGAGTCCATGTTTTGCCACGTGAATCCCATAGAAGTTTTTCAAAATCAAATTTCTGTTACAAGGTTGTTTTTCCCCGTTCATCATTGTCATTTTTGGATGCAAAACCATTTTTTCCTCAAACCTAGAATTTGCATCTTGCTGTTAGTGCTTCCTTTGGTTTGGTCTGAACAGGTTTGGAGTGGAATTGAGGAAGAATTAGCTTGATAAACCTAGTGTGGAAAGGAACCTCACAGTCAGATCAATAGGAGCTATATTTTCTTCTTTGCACACCCTGAATAGCACTGGAATGGAAGGCATGGCCTAAGGGATTGTGTAGTAGAGAAGGGGATGCTTCCTTGTGTTGGATGTGTAGGTGTTGGGAAATATAAGATAGATCTTGTGTAGGTGTCCATATCTCTGTGGTTGAGCTCACTAGATTAAAAATTTACCTATTCCTCCTTTTTAGTAGCCTGATAAACCCAAATGTAGTTTTGGCTTGGCTGGATTTTGACATGTCTTTAGCTATGTGTGAGCCTGTTAGTGTTCCCTTATTCCTTGTGGGAATCATTCCCAACTCGGGGGTGGCGGTTCTACTGAGATATTGATAAGAAAAATGGCCTATGGTTGGGTGGAACGTTGCAGTGACACAGCTGGTTGCGGGAAAAGCTTTTCCCAAGATAAGTATCTCTTGTGTTAATCTCTGCATTTGTATTTGCTTAATGAAATATGATGAACATCTTGAATGTATTGCATGAATGTTTTTGCTTCCGTTGTAGATTGCATTATGCATCTGTGTATGTTTTTATTTCCAATGCATTTGTTATTATGTTCATGGGGCTTAGCTCCCCGTTTACATGATGGTACTAGCGTCGATGTTCGTGTCCTCTCGGACGGGAGGGGATGTGACAAAGAGTATATATTCCCTTAAAGAATTCCATTCAATATTCTGAGAGCATATTTGTTGATCCTAGATTTGTTATCATTTTTTACAATTAAATTACTCATTTAAACATATGTTTTATTATCTTTTTGAATATTTTATGTCACCCAGGTCACTATTCAACCCAGGTATGTATGCATTTAAGGTTTATATAAAATCCATTTATTATTTTATTAATTAAAATTGACATTATTAAAGCGCATTTGATATATTAATTGATTTGTATATTTGTTTGCAGGTTATATAATCTTCTTGGGACAAATTAACAACAAGCACACATTCAACTTGCCATGTGCACAGCATGTCCAGCTCGTCATCCAGCTCACTGCGCGATACTCGTTGGTTGTTTTCCAGGTGTTAAAATGTGTTACTACAGACCACAGTCTTGAAGCACACTAGCAAATAGACATTTCGTTCGTCCTAAATCTGCACCCAGCATATCTAGCTCATGGTCCAGCTCGCTGTTCAACTTTCTGTCCAGATCGCTAACCAGACTGCACGCTGTTGATAACTAATTTCAGGCATTAAAACGTAAAATAGTTCTGTGAATGACTTGCTGTCCATGCATCTGGGTAATGAAGCTCGCATTCTAGATGATCCGTCAGGTTGCATCCTCCTTCGTCAAGACCTCACCAACATACCACGCATTGGGTTGATGTATTATCCCGTGTTCTAGAAGACTCGCCTATGCGCTCTCCTTTGCTTGCCACCAGTCCACCTGCTGCGCTAAGGGAGGAGTCATGTGCCACATTTGAGAATCGTTTGCAATGGAGGATTCTGTGCGTTGCACTATCCAATGAAGAGAACCAGACTCGCACTGAATAAGGGAGGATGATTGTGTGTTGGCTTGCGATTAGTTAAACGCCTTTATAGTCAACTAAATTTAGAGAGTAGTCGACTACTAAAGGGTCGACTTGCTCATCTCTGTAAACAACTATATATACCAACCTCTATGTGAGAGCTCAAGGAGCTCACAGTTTTATCAGTTCATGCTTTGATTTGTTCTTGAGCACATTGTATTTATGTTCCATCGTTTGAATAAAGAGTTGTACGCTTTAATGTTGGCAATTGCGTTTTGAGTAGAAGTTTTCCAAGCACCACCCCTAATTGCTGAGAGGGCCCCTCATCAACCAGAGGTTTCTTTCCTTTTCTTGTTTATTTCTTTTATCTTTTATGTTGTAGTTAGTTTTGTTTCTAGTTAGTTTTATTATTTCATTTATTTCATGTAATGCATTTTATTTCCAAAATTAAATAACTAGATTGCACGCATAGTTTGCTTTCAAATTTACTTTCAGTCCTTTCCTTTCCAATTTACTGTTCAGTTTATTTACAAGAAATAGAATAGTTTGCTTTTATCGGGATAAATAGGTTCAGTTCTATTTATTTCCTTTCTGTTGCAAGTTATGCAATTTAAAGTATAGTTTATTTCTTAATGATTTCTTTATGTTCGTGAATTTTTTTAAGTTCATTTCATTGTTCAATTTGTTTAATAAGTAGGTTTACTTATTGTCTTTATGCATTAGACTTACATCTGCATGAATTCAGCTAAAGATTAGATCATCTAGGTTAATTTCTGTCATTTTAACTGTGCAGACTGTCATTCGGACAGCCTGTTTAAACTGTCATTGGGCCACCCCTTTCAAACCTACAGTTTAGTGTGTCATTCAGTCAATAGTTTCGTTTTTAGTGTTTTTAATGTGTTTTTAGATTGTTTTCAGTTCTGTTTCTTTAATGTTTGAAGTATAATTTGACTAAGAAAGTTAAATGATAGTTTTATTTAGCATTAAAGTTAAATTGGATTGTTTTAGGTTATTTATTAAAAGTTGCTTTACTTCTTTTAACCTTGAATATGTGTTAAGCTATTTTATGTTTTGTTTCTTGATTTTGTTTTTTATTTCTTTTTACTGGTGTATTGTTTTGTGTTTATGCTTTTGTATTGATTTATCCGTTTGCATGTAAAATTCGGCATTGTATGTTTTATCCTTAGTATGTTTTCAAGTTATTCCTTTTTCACTGTGTGATTACTGAAAGAAGCTTGTAGGATAGAATTCAAAGATATTCCTATTAATTTTTCTACTTGTTTCTTTTTATTTATTTTTCCTATTAATTTTTCTACTTGCTTATTTTATTAAATTTTCTACTTGCTTATTAGTTAGGTCTTCCTTGCATCTTAGTTTCATATTTTGAAAAGTTAGTTGTTGATAGTATCATTTTCAGTATAAAGTTATTTACTTATAGAATAAATTGTCAATTATTTAGTTTAATATTTTGTTCTGGTTTAATTACCTTAATAATTGAATTCTTATGAGTTTGACTCATTTTTTCATTTTGAAATATCTTTCGATCTTTTGTTTGTTAAAATATTTCCACGACACCATAGGAACCCCTCTACCTTCGCATATATTTTGTGTCAACTCTAAGCTTACCAACCCCTAACGATAATTAAATATTAGGTGAATTAATCTATACATTATAACACCCGACAATCTTACAGATAAGTATCCTTATTTGTTGCTAATTCAATATTGTTGCACACATGATAGAGGGTTCATTGAAAATTTGAAAGACCAATGGGGTGATGATTGGTATATGGATGAAGAGCTTTTAGAAATCTTACAGGAATACGCATCTCAAAAATAAAGAGAAACTAGTTTCCCTAATATTCAAGAATATTCCCATCAGTTGGTAATGTCTTCCTTGCTTGAAATGGACATAAGCCAAAATTCTGGTTCAACCAGTTATTTTTCCACATGTTCATTTTCTGAAATTTCAAGTAAAGATGAATCAGATCTTGAACTAGAGTTGGAAGAAAGGCATGAACCAAAATATTTGGCATTGCATTGCAATCCTGTTGTTTGTGAGAAGAAAGATAATCATCTTAGTGATGGACAGGGGGAGTGTTGTGATATATTTTATGAAGATTGCAATCAATATGCTGAAAACAATTGTTTTCCCTTTAGTTTTTCCTCATTCGAATACCTGAAACAAAGATTAAAATATTCTAAGCAAGCACATAAAACAGAGGAGATGCATATTGGGGAAACACTGGATTTTTAAAGGGGGTATCAACTTGTTGTCATAAATCTACTGAGGTAGATGGGTGAACAACTAGCGTCTTCTCTGCATCCCAATCCTTCTCTGGATGAGCAAGAAGATGATCATCCTAGTGATGTGCATGAAGAAAGTCATCCTAATTTTCCTTATGGAGAATGCAATCAGCATGTTGAAAATTTTGTTAGTGATGTTTTTGAAGGAGATCTTAGCATGCCTATATATGATGAAGGTAAGGATGACCACTAGGATGATACACCTCAAAAACCAGCAACCTACAATAACCAGTTGGATCACCTAGAAGAAGCTGAGGACCCTAAATGGCATGTCTCTTCATGTTTTTCAATTTCAAAATGTCAAGAAGAGTGTGTTTCCCTTGATTTTCTTGAAGAAAATGAGTATTCCAAATGGGAGATTTCTTTATGTCCTTTGAATTCAGAAATAATTTTGCCTGATTCTATTAAAGAACATAGGGATATTTCCTTTGAAATAATTGAAAGGAATCAGGTTTTAAATTCTGATATTTTATATGAAGAAGTTGATGCCTCATTCGAAAATTGTCAAGAGCATTCTTTGCATAGTTTTCTTGAAGAGAATTTTGACGGTGTGTAGGTGGAAATACAGTTTGAGTAGCCTTGTCATGACAAGCACATAACAGAAATTTTTGCTATATGGAAAAGCTTTGCAGTGCGAATGGTGGGTTATATGTGTGTAGTGAAGATCAGATCTCTCATCATAACCTATTGCCATTAATTCCTTCATCTCTGATCAAGCATGATGAAGGAGCTCAATCATTGGGTCATTTGCTTGATTCGCTTCATTGGAAGTCAGAAATTACTTGATTGAGCATTGTTGTTCAGTAAATAGGTTAGTTATCAATATATAAGCTCGACGTCGCAAGCATTTCTTTTAAGCAATTTTCAAGTTTGTTTTCAATATCTGTTCATTTTTTGTTTTCAAGAGAATGTTGGGGATTTCAGGAAAAATCTTGGGACTATCCCAATGGATCAGCAACATGGTCTACGTGGTTCTTTTCTACCTCACATGGAGGATAGCATCCTCGAGTTGGAGCTGTTGTTAGCACTTGTGCTAAATTTTGAAAATTTCTACATAAGGCATCTGCAATAATTCCCCTTCAAAAGTCTAGACCAGTGAAAAATGAGGGGTAGGGTCAAAAAAATTTCATATCATATGACCTAGAGGTATGTAGAAGGGGGTTGGAAGTTGCTTGGGAGGATTATTCCTAAGCCTGAATGTCAAAACAATCAAAAATTCCTTCAACACGACCTTGGAAATGTGTCCAAGTCATAAAAATCCAATCAAGGATAAAAGAGGACCAAAATGGATGGACCAGATGCATCACAGATAAGATCAAATGGCCAAAAATCATTTCCTCCTAAAGAAAATCGAAAGCGAAAGTGTGGAAGAGATAAAAAATTGTTTATAGAAAATGGGCTCCTAACTTTCGCCTTCCGCGTTTTAGGATTTGACGGCCCACGACTCTTCCACCCAAATCAATGGTCATGAAAAGAGAAGAGGGGTAGAGATCAAAAGTTGAGAAACATAAGAATTTATCCTTTAAAAGTTGAAGTTTCGATTTCCATGATCCGCTAGATCCAACGGTCCAGAAGGCTTCTGCCCAGATCAACGATGCAGAAAAGAGCAAAGGGGAAGAGATCGTAAGTCGGGAAGCATAAGAATTTGATCATGGAAATTTGATCTTCCGCCTTTATGATCCACCAGATCAAACGGTCTAGAAGGCTTCTACCCAAATCATCGATGCGGAAAGAACAAAAAGGGCGAAAATCAGAAAATGAAAATACAAAGAATTTAATCGAGAAAAGTTGAAGTTCTGATTTCTGTGATCCGCCAGATACAACTGTCTAGAGAGCTTCTATGAAGATCAATGGTGTAGAAAGGTGCAAGAGGGATGAAATCAGAAATCGAAAACACAAATTTTCTAGGTATAAAAGGTCGTTCTTTCGCCTTCCGCAATCCGCCATATCTAACGGTGAGGAAAGTTCCTGCACAGATCAACGATGCAGAATGAAAAAGGAGGAAGCAGAAAGGCAGAAGTGGAAACCTTGGATCAGAAAGGTGGAAACAGAAAATCGAGGGCGAAAAAGTCAAAATTCGCTTCCAAGAAAGATTGAAGTTCTGATTTCCGCTTTCTGGAAAAATGTGAAGGCGGAAAGGCGAAAGACAAAAGTCGAGGGCAGAAAAGTTAGAATTCGCTTTTGAGAAAGATTGAAGTTCTGATTTCTGCTTTCCAAAAAAATGTAGAGGTGGAAAGGAGGAAGCAGAAAGCCAGGGGTGGAAAATTCAGAATTTTGGTCATAAAAAAGAGCGGGATTTTGTTTTCCGCAAACCCTAGATCGATGGTCTATAATAAATATTGCTAAGATCAATGGTGGAGATTGATGTCACTGATTGAAGACACGAGGATGAAGAGAACCGTTACAGACTGTCATTTTCAGTAGGCAAATCTAGGTTCCAATTGTCAGGTTTTCTATTTTGATCCACCATGTGCGTCCCAGCGTGGTTGTATGTTTTGATTTTTGTGATCATGGTGAATCCGCCAGATCAGAAGTTGTTCAGATTTTATGTGTGCGGGTTTGATCCCCACTCTCTGTATTTGGCTATGTTTTGAGGTTTGTCTCGGGAACCTACTTACACTATAAATATACCCTCAAAAGAGGAATAAAGGGTTGAAATATTTCATTCAGAAGCCTCAACGTTTGGGTTTTGTAGCTCTGTCATTTTCTTGGAAGCTTTAATGAAAAGTATGCTCTGACTTTTCTGAGATTCATCACAACGTTCACTGTTCAGTATGTTTTTCCTTTGTAAACTTAATTTTCATGTCTATGTATCTTCTACTAATGCATTTCTAGTTGTATGTGAGGAATTCTCTCTCTGTCAAGCGCTCTTTGCATCATATTATGCATATGTTTATGTGTTTCTGGTAAATGTTTTGCAATTCATCTTCTATGCTCCATTGAAATTACTAGTCTTTGTTTTTTATCTTGCTAAAGGTGTGTTCAAGAGATTCATCCCAGATAGGTTCCTCCTGCTACATCGGGCTTCATCTCATTTTCCCCTACCATCTCTTCAAAGATACTTTGTTGAATATTGATGCCTATTTTGCCTCAAATTATGAACGTCATTGCTGGTTATTATTTGTTGTAAGTCCTTGAATGTTTTAGGCCTTGACTCCATTTCCCAGTGGTATTTCTTGTCTATCTGTTTCACCATTTTTAAATCAGTGAATACCCTGTCCCATCAAAAATATATCCATTCTGCAAGTTGCTTAAAGCTAAATGTGTATGTGAATCTGTTTTTGTGACAAAGAGAGAGCCCTCTTTGACTGTAAGGATAGACTACAATCTAAATATTGGTTTGAAATGGTTACCCCTGTGACTTCCTACCACAACCATAGGAAAATTATAGGGTGATAACACCACCCATAGTAGGTTCCCCTCAGCACACTCTTGACCATTAGTAACTGGTCGCCCGAGATTTTGTGTGAACCTTTCGATCCCAGTATATGAAGCACCATTATTTCCACTATACGAGTCTCCATACTCTCAATGTCACACAAAAGAATGTATGACGCATGCACATATGATGTGGCATAGCGATGTCAGGCACACAAGTCATCCATGGACACTCCTCTCGAGAGTTTCGACAAGATATCGCCGTCAACGCCCAACAATGGGAGGCCAGTTAAAAAGTACATGTCTTCAGGGTGATCTCCAGTTGCTCACCTTGTGTGATGAAGGACTCTGCATCCCTATCCCAAAATCTCACTAGCTTGTTCAGCAATAAAAATTTTGAATGCATCAGAGGGATCTAGAAGAACTTCAACAGCCCACTCCCAACCAAGTTATCTTGTATTGCACCATCCTCTTCAACCTCATATATGAAGTCTCCAATGTCTCTCTCTCTCCATCCAACTCGAGGCATCCTGCACATCCAAAAATTCCCGAACAAACCCAATTCAATTAAACTTCTCATTCTACTCTAGGTCGTGCATATAGGGCCTTTATGTGTTACCCAAGCCACGCAAAAATCCTCAATAGGTGTGACCTGGGTCACTCCTATCTCCTGAATAGGTGCAACCTAGGTCATTCCTGTCTCCCCAATAGATGCGAATGGATCATGCATGTCTTCTCGATAGGTGTGACCCATTTCGCACATTTTTCCTCAAAAAGTGCGACCCAGCCCCGAAATCCCTTTGGGCTCGACCAAGGCCCCCAGAATCAGAAAAGGACAAACTAAACCACTAGAAATGATGGTTTAGGTGATATCTCTTACCCACAACTCATAAATCAAGAATAAATCAACACCTTTGCTATGGGTTCCTCCACACCAAGTCAACACTAAATAGTGAAAATGACATGTGGCATGTGGTCCCCCTTACTTATAGGCCACCATTTAGTCAATTTTTTCTTTTGTGTGCCACATAGTCATTCGATGTCTTCTTTTTACATCGTTTGCACCAATGGATTCGATTTTTTTCACTCTTACCACCTATGGGACTCTCGTCACATGATTTCCCTATATTTGTTTAGACCGTTTCCTGACCTTACCTCGATTTGTGTGCCACCTGGAAAGTCGAGTTCCTTCAGTATTGGCATGTTCATGATCCCTCTGCTCCATCCATACTACAAAATTTGTGTTATGTTACCCCCATTCATCGTCCCGCAAAGAGGCCCCACCAGTGTTCCACTATTATTTTTCTCCTCGTCAGCTATGATCCCGACATCACCCCTTTTTGGCACATTGAGCACTTCCTCCTTACTTGACCAACCATTATGGAGTTTATGTTAAGATTTTTTCTGACTCCAAAAAGAATGAAAAGATTATCAAGCATGCTTACTTCCTTTCATGCTCATTAAAGTATTTGAAAGGGGGTCTATGTGGCATCGTTTATTTATTTTTTGGACTATGTAAACCTATTAAAGAAAAGGACCACCCTAGCACCTTCCAGCTAGGAATGGCTCCCTTTGTATACTTTTATGATTTTTTGGACATTGGGACCGTAATTTACGAGAAATCTCACTTATGGGTTGTATTTAAGCTCTTTCCCATCTCTCTCCTAAAGAAAATATTGCCGAGCAAACTTGGTTTCCTTCATGCTTGTAAAAGTATTTGAATGACTATCCAATCAATATAGGTTTAACCTTTTTTTTCCTGGTTGGACTACCCACGGAAAATAAGTCTCTTTGCCCCTTTCGATTGGGAAATTTATCCTTTGTACACTTTTATCCTTTTTTGGGCTTAGGAGACTATTGTACAAAAAATATACCTGCTAGAGTCTTCTTCATATTTTCAAACTCTCTAAACATTAAAACATGATCGATCATTTATCGTCTTGGGCTCGACAAAAATCCATGAGATATTATCATACTAAGCATACTTATATCCCTTCTTCGATCTCCTTAAACCATGAAGAAGGCCCAAATGGTGCCTCTAGGTTCCCACACATACTGCATATAGTCTTGCATTATGGAATCATTCTCCCCCATTGGGTTGCCTTTGTTTAGAGTACTATGTGATGAGTCTCCCTTGGATCCCCTGGATATCACTTGTCTAGTACCTTCCCTAAGTATTTTCCATTGCAGTCATCTCCCTGGTTCCAAAGATATGATTCCCTCCCCATGATTTAGTGTCATTTGCTGCCAGGTTATCCATGTATTTATACTCTGAACAAAGGAAGTTTGAGTCCCCCGTACTCACTTTCCCATGTTCCCCATTCAGTGTCTCAATCCCATTATTATGCCATACCTCTGGTTTTCCCCCTCATGCTTCTATCAAGGGAACCTTATTGCCTTGGTAGTAGCAATTTTCCCTCTATTTACTTCAACACATCTATTCCAGAGGATAGACCCAAAGGTCCTTGTATATTGGTTTCATCCACCTCTTTGATGAGTTCCCTAGACCACTTGAAAGGACCAAATGCCAAATGCTATGAAATTTGACCCATTGGCCACAAATTCTTAGTTACAGACCATGAAACCCATAATATACTTTAATGACAGTTCATTCATTCATAAATCATCAATGGTGCAAACATACATTCGATTCCATCAAGATTGCAAGAGTTTACAACAAGGTATTGGGGAAATGGCATTGTTTCTTCAATATTGGACAATAATACATGAGATATCTTAGATTTTCGACCTAAGATATTTCTGAAATTAAATAACAGAGCATTTACATCAGAATACAAAATAATGGAGCAAGAGAATCTCCCTCAAAGAGATGAATATCTCACCAAGTGCACACTCCATAGAGCTAAAATATGGTGAGAAAACTTGATATGAATGGAAGAACAAGCTGATATTGAGATGTCCATAAAATTCCTGTAGCTTGCACCTGAAAATAAGACTCTATTAAATCTCCATGAAATACCTGAGTGGCCTTTCCAAACACCAACTAGGATGGGAATCTTTCGCCCTCGAAATTGGCTTAAGCAAGAAAACTAGTCATCCACTAGCTCTCACAATTCACAAATGAGAAAAATCTTCTTCTCATGGATAATCCCTGTATTTTATAAACATTATTAGTCTTCTAAGGTTCCAAATCCATCCATAAACCAATGCCAAGTCGAATTGGTGTGGCTGCTCATGCTATGCCATGTGGCCTCTCTCTTCACCTTCCCTCTTCTCCCAAATGTGAGTAGGAGCCTCTTGGCCTTCTCCAACTCCCAAATTCGACCTCTAATATGCCCTATTCAGTCCTGACATGTCAGTATGTCCATATTTCAGCCTTGATATCTGACTTGTGTCATAACTGTCATAGAATCTCCATCATTGGTGTCATAGATGTCATAAATGTAAGGGGAATCTAGCCAAGTGTCCATGAAACTCCCATTTGGCTCTTCCTCTCCCATGTAAGTTACAATTCATCCCAAATTCGACCTATGAAGTATATGGAAAACTATATTGACCTCATAATCCATCCCAAAACATTAGGCTTCCCATATATTCGAAATTACAAGAGGAGGATGTCATTTAACATTGGAATTCTAGCTTGAGTGGGCCCCATAGTCTCCATGTGTCTCCATTCTCCATAGCCATTTCAATTGTCTCTTTCATTTATTTATTAAGATACATTATTAAATATTTATCCTCTTTTAATGTCTAAACGTCATTTATTATCCCCCTTATTCCAAAACTCAAAGCTTCCACCCCCAACCTACGAAACTAGTGATTATCCTCCTTGGAAATTATTTGACTTTTAGCATCCCTTTGACAACTTTCATGAATATGGAAAATGTGATTTGGCCATTGTGACCCAATGCAAAATTTGGGACATTACACTGAGATTATATGTACCTCATCCATTTTTTAGAAGTAATACAAACCAAAATCCACCGCAGTTCGAATGAGGAGACTCCACTAGGATATTTACCACACTAAAAGGAAAGGAGATCATTGTGAACCTCATTTTTTTATATAGGAATTAGGATAGTTGATCCTTGTTCTTCATTTATCCATCGATGAATAAAAGATGAAGATGCAAAATATATGTTATGTTCTCCCTTGGAGGTTTGAAGAACAATTTCTTATGGTGGGTAGTAGCTTCCTTCGATATCGATTTTAAATCAGAGCACTCATTTCCAACATGGGCTCTAATATTCCATATGCTGTTAATAGGTTCCCTTCCCTTTGCATGACAATGTAAAAATGTTTTGTTTTGGTTTCCTTCCCAAATCTATAGATCCTTTCTTTTCATACTCCATTTAGCTTCATTCCATGCTAATATTTTGTTTTTCTCTTTTTCCAGTGAGTTGAATTTTGTCTTTTAGTCGTCAGTGAGAAAGTGAGATCTTATGAAATCCATAATATCTTTGATTTTCCTTTCAAACATTAAGAGGGTATTATCCAAGTATGAAAAAAAAAACTTCACCATTTTTTTAGTTAAACATTTTGTTCTATTCAAGTTTTCCTGAAAAAACTCCATAGCATGATGATGCAGATCCTCCCTATATGGCACCCAATTGTCTTAAACAAGAAGTATGAACTCCTCATATAGTAACCATTATGGGTTGAATCTGTATAGTGTGAGAGGTTTATGAACAGGGGGAGCCAACTCTAAGAGAATAGGCATATGATCAGAGTGGCCCACTTTTATTATGGAGGACCTATATGTCATTACATCTAGAAGGAGGTTCTCGTTTAGAAGAAAGAGGTCAAGTATTTTGGAAATTAAACCCTCTCCTGAGCACTTGTTGGACCAGGTGGATCTAGGATTGGTAGGTTCAAATATAAACCAATTGTAGGAGGTGAATATGATGAGAAAAATATTCATCAATGGAGTATTTCCTGGCATTCGAGCCCCAAGATTCACTACAAATAAGGTTAAATTGGTGGGGCGGGTCATTTCTTCTGGGAAATTCTAAATGGTTTGGATCTCTCCATTACTTATTGATAGTTTAGCGCATCTGGTAGATATCTTGAGACAACCTAAATTGATGGGTTTATTTTGTATAGGTTGTCGCTCCCCATTATTGATAAGTCATGTCTTTGTTATCACTAGGATTTGGTTGTTTCAATTGTGATATTAATCTAAGTTTGAAAATCCAAAAGTGGGTGTTAGAATACTCAAAAAGCAATATCCATACTTAGGATATATTTTATTAATCTCCATGATTAATTTCCTAGGTTCTAGACTGAGTAGTTAGCCTCCACTTGCAATTTTGATGAACACTTGCCATGTTTACACCTAGGACCTCCTTACATAGATTCTAGATAATATTCTTCCAAATTTATTGGCTTCCTGGATTAGTAATTGTGCTTTCCTTCCCTTTCAAATTTAAGGTGGAAAAGATAAAAGCTAGTCTCGTGGAAACTACCTTCTTTTTTCCAAACTCATCCTCCATATTTTTATCTCTCAAAATAATGATTCCATTGAATTTCCACCATTCATTAGCTAACATTCCTTATTTAGCTAATTCATGGCCTCCTTGACTAGTTTGGAAAGTGTTTTATACACCTAGGAGGATTTTTTATTTTAGTAAGCTTGTTATTTGTGAGGATGCAACTTGCCTTCTTAGGATTTTGAATATATGATGTAAATATATATTTGGAAATCCACCACATTAAAAAGGTTGGATGGCGTACACTTACTCAATGCAATTTAGTGTTATGCACCAATTTAGTATCCAATTTTGAGTGGAATCTTTGCATGTTTTCTAGTTATTTTTGTGAGTTCAATTGTGCTAAGACTAGGCTTAATTTCCACATTGTATCTGTTAAAGTTGAGAACCATGGATCTACATGCTAAGATGAGAGTTATTGAAGAGGAATCTTGAACTGGAATAATCAATATGAATGTACACTGAACAGATAATTCATGACATAAATTTCAGATAAATCAGATAAGAATTGCTCAGATAATCACAACATTAATCTTCATTCATTAATCAATAACAATGCTTATACAATAAATATAATTCAAATTCTAAAGATAGGATTTGAATCTATTAGTTCTAACTGACTGATTAACTAACTCAGTGTGGAAAAATCATAGCTGGAGCTCACTAGTTTAACTATGGATGTCTAAATCAGTCTACAATCAATTAACTGATGAGGTAGGTGGACAAAAGGTGCCACACTCCATGCATGCATGAAAAACTAGCGCTAGGCTAACTAATAGTGGTCTAACTGAATGTAACTCGAGGATAACTCAGCATAACTGCTTACCTACCACATCCAACTGAAGGAGGTTGTTGATGACACTCAAAGTGGGCTCCTATAATGTAGGGATTAGTCCCAAAGGCACATAAACTCATGCATGCACATGCAATAAGTGGAATATAACCTATAGGTGTGTCCCCCATACTCTAGTACAGTGATAATAACTTACTAAGTTAGGAAATAAGACCAAATGGAATATATTGGGCAAAGGAGGATTAATTATTCCAAACAGTATCAGAGCTCCCTTAGCTCGATAGTTCTCCTCTCTTTTGTTATCTCTTATTGTAGGATCGATTCTCACTCTCTCACGGAGCGCATTCATTCTACCAGGGAGCACTTGTTGAAGTAATGGATCAATCTCAAAATATCATCTTGACTCCATTTAACTATTTTGAATGGAAGGCACTGATGGAGATATTATTCGGGAGCAAGGGCCTTTGCAGGGTGATCATGGAAACTGAAGCTAAGCCTAGTGTAGTAGTAGAGAAGATCAAGTGGCACAATAGGAGGGATGAGGCTTATGGTCTCTTATGTATCGGTATTTCCAGAGACCTTCTTTTCTATTTAGATGGATTGACCACACCAAATGAAGTACATGAGAAACTTCAATATTTAGTTGGAAAGATAGATGAGATGAGGGGAAATCAACTAGAGAATGATCTTATCTCATTGAGTCTAAGAAATTTCAAGACCTTATAAGACTATTTCTCCAAGTTCAAAGCTCTTGTTCTTAAACTGAAGTAGTTTGTACTTGAAAATAATAATGAGTAACTAGTCTTGGCCATACTTTAGAATTTAGGCCCTCACTACTCGGTATTTGTTTCGACCTTCCATGCTACCAAACCAATTGTTCAAAACTAGAATATGACATCACTTTCAAAATTCATGGAATCTTTCACCCAGGATCAAGACAAGTTGGTCATGATGGGAACCATTAAACCTTTCAAAGATCAAGCTTTGGTTGTTGGATATTCAAAGAAATATTCCAAAGTCAAGAAGAAGGCTAATCCAAAGAATCCTCCTAATCAAAATAAATAATAGTCAAAGTTTCAAGAGGAGTCTTCAAGATTCAAGAAGAATCCACATAAGAAGAAAGGAAATGGTGAAATGAGCAGGTGCGCATACTGTAATAGGGGCTTCCATCAAGAGAGCTCCAACATTGAGAAACAAATTGATATGGTGTCTCAACTTCTTAAGAATCACAATATCTCTCTCCTTGAAGGCGCAAAGAAGAAGGAGGGAGGATCAAATTGTGAAGACAATGAGAGATTCCATGCCCTAGTAGCAAGCATTATAAGATCCTCTTCTTTCATCATCGATTATGGAGCTTCAAGGCATATGGTTTCGACAAAGGAGGCATTTTCCTCTCTTGATGCTTCAAATAGTCCTAAAATTGTCTTAGGAGATGACTCTAAAACCGAAAGAAAAGGGAAAGGTAGAATAGATATTGACCATGGTTCCTTCAATAATGTTTTGTATGTCATAGGTCTTGCTTCCAACCTCTTGTCAGTCTATCACATGACCCACACTGGGTATCTTAAGAAGGTTGTCTTCACTCTCAATGATTTATGAATCATTAAAATTTCTAATGGTAGAGTTATAGCGAAAGGTTTTGTTGATCATAGCTTCAAAGTGTACAAGTTCTCACACTTCATGCCCTTCCCAAAGCCCTCTTCTCTCCTCACCCATGAGAATGAAGCTAGAAAATTATGGCATCAAAGGTTTGGCCATATAAACTACAAGTATGTTTCTTATTTGTATGATAAAAATATGGTCATAGGGTTACCCAATATCAATTTTTCTAAAGGATTATGTCAAGGATGCATCCTAGGAAAACATCCAAATAACAAGTATGAGAGAGTTAGTAATGAGCAAACCTCTGCACCCCTTGAGCTTGTTCATAGTGATATAGCTGGTCCATTTCTTCATATTTCAATGATTCAATCCAAATATGTCATAACCTTTATTGATGACTTTTTCAGATATTGTTGGGTCTTCTTCCTCAAGCACACGTGAGAAGTATTTGATACCTTCAAGGGTTTTAAATCCCTAGTAGAGAATCAGTCTGGAAGGAAGATCAAAGCTCTCAGATTTGATAATGGTGGTGAATATGTCAAATCTGAATTTATAGAATTTTGTGAAGATGCAGGTATCCAGATGCAGCATTTGATTCCTTACACATCTCAGCACAATGGTGTTGCTGGGAGGAAGAATAGATCTCTCAAGGAGATGGCTACTTACATGATGCATTCTAAAGATTTACCACCAAATTTTTGGGATTAAGAAACCAAATGTACAACCTTTATTCAGAATAGCATGCCTCACAAATCTGTGGATGGAATCACTCCTTTCTAATCTTCGAGTGGACACAATCCCGATGTGTCCCACTTCAGGATTTTTGGCTCTAAAGCTTGGGATAAAATTCTACCAGAGAAGAGAAGGGATTTTCATCCCCAAATCCAAGAATGCCTATTTTTTTTGCTATCCTTAAGATTCCAAAGGTTGCAAACTGATCAACTTGAGCGTTCAAAAATATTTCATCGAAAAGAGTTTTCAATTCGAAGAAGAGCCCATGCTAGCAACTGCAATTCGAGAATCCTCTTCACCAACACCTCTAATTGTAAGTCAAGAATATAATGAGATTTATTATTTTTATATGTATGATAATGAATAAATGATTTCATATCCAAGAAATTTTACAAGACCTAAATGGGAACAAAATACTATTCAAGCAGCTATGGAACTAGCTGGGAATCGTAGTGATCCTAGGAGAACTAGATCTCAGTTTTAAAGTTCCATCGCTGTCAAGGATCCAATGTTTATGGAGAAGTGTTATATGATTATTGAATATGGTCCAAAATAATATTAAGAATCCCTGGATGATCCAATATGGTAGTCATCCATGAAAGAATAATTCCATTCGCTACAGAAAAATGAAACATGGGAGCTAGTCAATCTCCCATCTGGCCAAAAGATAGTGAAATGAAAATGGGTATTCAAGACCAATTTTGTTTCTAATGGATATACTATAAATTACAAGGAAATTTTAGTGCCAAGGGATTCTCCCAAGTCCAAGGCATTGACTACAATGAGACCTTTGCACCAGTGGCAAAGATAGACTCAATAAGACTAGTTTTGGCAATTTCAGCATCCAAACAATGGGAGGCACATCACATGGATGTAAAAAGTGCCTTCCTACATGGTGATATCAAGAAAGAGATATACATGCAGTGGCTAGAAGGTTTTTTACCAATCCATCTCTTGTATTCGGGTTGAAGAAATCCTTTATGGGCTAAAACAAGCTCCTAGAGCTTGGTATGCCAAGATAGATGGATTTTTGTTGTCTCAAAACTTCAATATATGAAAGTATGATCCTAATGTATATATGAAGTTGATTTATGGTTCAATATTAATTATTTTATTGTATGTGGATTCACTTTTGATGATAGGAAGCTCCATGAAACAAATTGCTTTCTTGAAAGTTGCTTTGAACCAAGCTTTCTCCATGACCAATTTGGGGATGTTAAGCCAACTCTTGGGGCTTGATATTTCTCAATCAGCCTCTGGAATAAAAGTACATCAGTCCAAATATGATTCAGACCTATTAAAGAATTTCAACATGAAATATTTCAATCCAACCAATACTCCCTTCTTCTCAGGAGTTAGGCTTGAAGACGCAGATTCAACTCCTTTAGTGAACAACACCTTGTACATGCAGCTAGTTGGTTGTCTTATCTATCTTACTCACACTCGAATTGATATTTCTTATGCGGTGACTGTGGCATATAGACACATGGAGTAGATAAAATAACTCCATTGAATGACAACAAAAATAATCTTGCACTTTTTGCAAGGAACCAAGACACATGGGATTCACTATGTTCTAAATATGATCTAGATTTAGTTGGTTTTATTGATTCTGATTGGGATGGAGATAGAACTGATCAAAAATAAACTTCAGGATATGTGCTTATTCTTGCAGGTAGTCAAATGTTTTGGTCAAGTAAAAATCAAAGTTCTATTGCACTTTCTTCTGCAGAGGAGTTGTAAATGCAACTACTCAATGTTTGTGGTTGCAAGGAATACTTGGAGAGTTTGGAATTGACTCTAGCACTTCCACAGTCATTTTTTGTGAATCTCAATAGACCCACTTCATAGGCATGGAACCAAACATATATAGATCCATATGCACTACATCAATGAACTTGTGCATGATGAGATCATTGGTTTGCACTATTGCGCATCAGTTGAGCAAGTTGCATACATCTTCAACACAAAATTCTCATAGAATACTTTCATCCATCTCAAATCACTGCTTGGGATAGATGATAACATGGTGAAGACATATTGATGGCAATATTTCACAAATTCTGTTCACATCCATGTTTTGAGGGAAGGTTTTTCCCATGATATTTTCCTTCTTTCCTTGTTCTTGTGGACAAGCCGTATGTAAAGGGTGAATAAGCCTTGTTGCTAGGCCCTATACCTCTGATATTTCACATAATTTGGGCTTAAAGAGGGGTGTTAGAATACTCAAAAACCCATCTCCATACTTAGGATATATTTTATTAATCTCCGTGATTAATTTCCTAGGTTCTAGACTAGGTAGTTGGCCTCCACTTGCAATTTTGGTCAACACTTGCCATGTTTAAACCTAGAAGTGCCTTACACATATTATGGATAAGATTCTACCAACTTTATTGACTGCCCATATTAGTAAGCCTATTATTCGTGAGGATTCAAGTTGCCTTCTTAGGATTTCAAAACTCTTATGTAATTATATATTTGGACAGCCACCACATTAAAAAGGTTGGTTGGTGTACACTTATTCAATGCAAGTTTGTGTTATGCACCAATTCAGTCTCCAATTTTGAGTGGAACCTTTGCATGTTTTCTAGCAATTTTTGTGAGTTCAATTGTGCTAAGATGGGGCTTAATTTCCATAGTGGGATTCTATAATCAAATTTTGTTGAGAACAGTTACCTTAGAGGAAATATAATCAAGGAAAGACATTAAATATCATATCATCTAGGAAATCCCATATTAGATAGCTCAGAGAACAACTAAATCTCTAGGGCGACAACTAAGGTTACTAGTAGGGAAAGGATGGCTAAGGATGTGGAAACTATGGGGAAGGATGTGGAACCATATGACCTTACTTATGACTTGAATGGTAAACACATATACAATTAATAAATTATTACAATTAATATATTTCTCAACTACAAGGAGTTGTTTTCGGTGGTCAATGACTTAAGTCAATGTATAATAGATTGATTCAAGGAGAGTGTATTGAATCTCTTTCTCATGATAATAGTGTGGTGGTGAGTTAATTTCTAATCAAATTTTTTACCCCTATTCATATAAAGTAGGGCCCCATCATTACTACTCACTAAGATGGTGTAACAATTATCGCCTTTGCAACCTAAATATTGATGCGACCGAACCTCATTCAGCATTTAATTATGTGATTTTAATCAATTTCCAATAATTTGATAGATATATAGACAAGTTCTTGATAAGATCGGTGTGGTATTTCTATAGCTATACACCATGAATTGAAATTGAAACTCCAATGTTCAAGTTGTGTGAGTTCTTGCAATCCGACAGAAAAGTATAGGTATGAATTCACCATTTATGTTGATGAAATAGACGATGCCCATCCAAACTGAAATGAGTGAACAAATATTGTATACTAGGGTTCTTGAGAGAACCATGCTGAAGGCATTTCAAATGGAATCTTTTGAATCAAAGGAAGAAAGAATTGATTCATAAAATATACTAACTAGAATACCATGCGTACTTTGATGAAAAGCTTGTAAATATGCTCAAATAATACTATTAAGTATATTTAAAACATAGTGGGTATGTTAATGATGCATCCATCTCTGTGCGGCCATAATAAATAAATATCTAATGAATTTTCTCTTTTGTTTAGTTGCTAAAAGAGTCATGATGAAAATAAGGTCGCATAAACCATATGTAAGGCCTCTACTAATGTAAGTTACATTTTATTACCATGAGAGTAGAAGGGATTCCTCATCCACTAGCTAGCATTCAATGCTAGTTAACCCTGTGTCACACCAGTCTCTCTCAAAATGAGATTGGAACATAAGAAGTGAACTTTTTTCTTTCTTCCCACTTATTATTTTAAATTATTCATTCATGCAAGAGAGGGCCCAATGATTTAGACATCAAAGACATTGATTTTGAAGATAGAAGAGCCTTTCATAAGCTTTGACAATCTAGTAGGTGGGGTTGCATCCATCTAAAGGATATCCCACCCACCTAAGTGAAGAGACACCTCAAGATAAGTGTAATGATTATGGTCTCTAGAAAATAATAACCTAATCCACCTACCCATATGAAATTGTGCATAGATTAGTTCTACGTGATATGCCACTACAATTGTACATGTTGTAGTAATTAATCAATATTTATTGTCATGTTTAGAAAAAAGCTATCACACACCATAGCTTCAATCATCATGTTGGCTTCAAATTCTTAAACACCTATTTAACCCAAAATACTTGAGCACCTATATCCCTTTATCATGATTATGGTCTCTTCACTATTTGCATTCCTTCTCCTTGTCAAGTCAATTGTGAGGGATTTTAAATCAATTGGGCATGAAGACTATCCAAAAAATGAGGTATATTCTTGTATACAACCTATACTAAATATTGTAAAAAGAATAAATCTTGTGAGACTAGATCGTGTATTTATGTACACAATAGTGGGCGATCACAATGTTCATTTCATGCATTACACAATACGTCAAACAAAAATTGGCACAATGGTTCCACATATTGAACTTGTTGAAATTGAACCTTCAATCGACATTATACACATATGCCATTGAATACCAAATGGGGATGTTAAAAAAAATGCCACAAAATCTTATGATATGAAACTTAGAAAGAATGTGAAGAATGTTGGCAAGGACCTTGTATCTAGAAAACTTGAGAATATTTATGTTCAATAGAAAGAGGTAGGAGATATGGCACTAGCTAAAATGAAAGGTATGAAGAGGGAGTGCAGAGAAGTTGTAGCTACCCATGCAAACAAATACCATAAACAAGAAGCAAAAGACATACTAGAAAGTGTTTGTCCCTATTTTGGTAAAAGGGGAGCAATATTTCAGATTTCTTCAATATACGAGACTTCTCTAGTTTCATCATTTGTTTCAACTTGCAGTATTGGCTCTTTATAAGTAGTTGTTGTTTCAAATTTTAAATAAAAACTCTGCAAAATGTGTGTCCACATGAGGTACCGACTGGATCACTGCAATGCTCGTTACAAATAGTGCAAAAATTAATTTGTTTGTTGTTGAAAAGGAATCAAATGTAACAGAGATTGAACCACAACATCGAAAATAGCTATAACTTCTCCTATTCTTCAATGCATGTAGTGGAACTCTTCTCTCCTTGACCTCAAAGCTAATCTCTTTAATGATCAACATATTTATATTTGATTTGTAACTAGTTCTTTGGTTTTGGGAATATATATTTTTGCGCAAGTTGATCCCACACACAAAATGGGATTTATGGTCATTCCCTCCTGTCAAGGTAAATATATGTTAATTAATTTGAAATAAACTTGTCAAACCAGAGAGTTCGTAAACTTAGAGGTGCAGACACAGTAGTGTAGTATCAAATCCTAATCTAAATGTTGGCAAGTTAGCAAATGAACTTATTTGACTGGAATAAACTAACACCTTAGGATGATGCTCATCATTATAAAGTTAGTATCTCTCGATTTAGACCTTAATCTTACTTTGGTGATTAAACATATTAAGTTCCAAATAAGAAACAAAAAAAATCAAAATACAATGCAACAATAAAACACCCTTGAAATGAAAATTGAATGCAAACTAATTTAAGTATTATTGATCCGGATTTATGCAGGAACGCAACAGAATACACAAATAACCATAAAAACAAAGATGCAGTGGAATTAACACTTCATTTCATTAATCAAATAACTGAAATGTATTTCCATACAAAATGGAAATAAACTAGCTAGAGTGCTGGTAGCTTATCTCTAAGAAGAGAGGTGGCGGCTACATGCCTCTGAACTCTTTGTTACAATGAGGCTCGAAGGCCTATATATTATTGAGAAACAATGCAAACCCTGCACATCCAAAAACCTAAACCTAGGAGGTGAAACGCCATAATATGGGCCCCATTGGGTAACTTGGTACATCAATTTCCTAAGGTCATAACTTTGGCATACTACCTCTATTTGACGCACATGATACATCATTATAAAGATCTATTCAAAGACTAAATCCATAACCAACAAATATTTAGTTCAAAATAGACTCATAATGAGTTTAGAATGAACTCATATTTTCCCAACCATTCAATGCCGAAAAAACGTCGTTTAGGGCCTCAAAACGACCCCGGAAGTTTAGTGCCTGAAAACCGCCAAAAATAGTAAATTGTGCTACAATTAAGGAAACTAAAAGAAATAATGGTGGGGGTCCAAGGGGTATAGGCAGGTGGCCACCAATATCCTCTTGGATCATTCCTCCCCCCTTAGGAAGCAATGGTCCCCATTGCGTTGAGTTCCTCCATGAGATGAGGAAACTTCTGTTGAACTTGGTCCCTAGTGAGCCACTTTCCCTCGTGAAGGAGTTGGCCTGCTTTGACAACTTGATATAGCTGGATCTTCTACTGGTAGGTGTTCTTGATCCATGTGTCCATAATCCGATCAGTTGTGGCTTGTTCCATGCAGTCTGGGTTTAACTCTATTGGTGTAAGTTGTTCTACCACGTCTGATGTGTACGGTAGAGGCACAAAGTAGGGCCAAAGGCGGTCCACATTGAACACTGGGTGCATACCAAAGAATGGTGAAATACTGAGCTCGAAGCCATTCTCCCCAACAACCTTGGTGATGGTGTATGGACCATATTGAAGCGGGCGAAGCTTGTGGTGGGGTCTAGTGAGGCTCTCCTTCTGCAAATGTAGCCACACTTTGTCACCCACCTGGAAGTTGTGTTGTACCCAATGTTGATCATGTCATTGCTTGTAATTAGCATTGGATCTGTCCAATATGTCATGATCCTATTAGCGAATGTGTTGAATGCGCTCAATGAAGTTGTTCTCCTTGGAAAATTCAGATTGGACATGAGTTGAATCAAGCTACGTAGCTGCAAATAGCATGGCTACGTCAATGGGACATAATGGTTGGAATCCCAAGCCCACCTGAAAGGGGTTGTGGTCGGTTGAGTTGTCGAGGGCCCAATTATAGCTATGTTGTACATAAGGGAGGCTCTTATCCCATGTGTGTGGATGCTTTGAGTTGTACATGCACAAAATGTGTACGATCATCTTGCTGACGACCTGTCTGGCCATCAGTCTAGGGATGGAAGGCTGTGGACTTTGTGAGCTTGGTGTCTAGCATTAACCATAGGCTAGACCAAAATGTACTAAGGAACCTGCTGTCCCGATCTGAGATTATAGACTGTGGGATCCCAAAGTGTACCCACACTCATTCAAAGAAGAGTTTAGCAGTGGCTTCTACTATGATATTCTTCTTGCAGGCCGCCATTATGGCCATCTTTGAGAATCTATCGATGCCCATGAACACACAGTCATTGTCATGCTTAGTAGAAGGAAGGCCCGACATGTAATCCATGGAGATGGATTCCCAAGGTTGACTAGGGGTAGGCAACGGAGTATAAAGGCCTTGCTTCTTGATGTACAACTTGCCAATGGCACAGGCAGTGTAGGATCAGATGTACTTATCAACATCTTGTTGAAGGTTTGGCCAATAGAAATACATCTGCAATACTGCCACTATTTTCTCGACCCTGAAATGCCCAGCGACCCGACTATAGTGCGCTTCCCAAATCATCTTGGCACGCTCGCTTGAAGGAACACAAAGGTGTCCCATGTGACATAGTAGTGCATCCTGGAGGTGAAATTTGGAACCTGGCTTCCCTCCAAGAGCGTCTTGTATGTGTGGCTGAATTATGGATCGCTAGAGAAGCGGCTAATCAGAAGTCTCTTTCCCACAAGATTTGAGCATGGTGGTTATCGCCACGATTAGTGGTCGGCTGAGGCAGTCTGCAACATTATTGGTGCTTCCCTTCTTGTACTTGATGTTCAAATGAAACTATTGTAGATATGTGGACCACTTTTGATGGCGATCGTTCTGTAACTTCCCTTGTGTCTGTATGAACTGCAGGGGTCGGTGGTCTGTGTGGATGATCGTTTCCTTCCCCAAAATGTAATGCTTCCATTATCGTTAAGCCTATACAATGGAATACATCTCTTTGTCATAAGTGGGATATTTGTGGACTGTGTCGGATAGTGTCTCACTGTGACATGTCACTAGATTCCCTTCTTGAGTAAGGACTGCCCCAATAGAAAATTTAGAGGCATCTCTCTCAATTTCAAATGGTTGTTGCAAGTCTGGTAATGTGAGCATTGGGGCATAGCAAAGGCGATGTTTCAATTCTATGAATGACTTCTATTGAGTTTCCAACCAAAATAATTTTTCTTTCGATCCTCCCTTTGTTACTTGACTCAAGGGCCAAGTGATATGAGAGAATCCCAACATGAACCTGTGGTAAAAATTAGCAAGACCCAGAAAGCTATGAAGCTTTGTTAGAGTGGTTGGGGACAGCCAATCCCAAATGACTTAGATCTTGGTTGGATCCACATGTACCCCACACTCATCAATAATGTATCCCAAATACTGAACCTAGGTCATGCCAAAAGTGCACTTGTCCAAATTGGCACACAACTTGTGCTTCCGCAGTGTTTGGAGGACCTGGCGGATGTGGTGGAGGTGCTCTTCCCAAGTCTGGTTGAATATCAGGATGCCATCCAAGTACACTACTACAAATGAGTTAGTGAATGGCCACAATATGTCATCCATCAGTCTCATTAAGGTTGCGGGAGCATTCATTCGTCAGTCTCATGACTTTAAGTCGATCTTGCTGAAATATTTCTCCCATTTAAGTTGGTCCAGGAGGTCATCAATCTATGGGATCGGGTACCTATTCCGAATAGTGATCTTGTTCAGTGCCTGATAGTCAATACAGAGTCTCCAAGTCCCATCCTTCTTTTGTACCAACACGATCGAGCTCCCACAGGGAGATGAACTTGTCCAGATGTGACCCTTCTACAGCAGCTCCTAAATCTGCCTCTTGATTTCATCGTTCTCTAGAATAGAGCATCGATAGATCGATCCATTGGGCAATGGCTCTCCTGGGGTCAAATCGATGCTGTGCTTGACCTGACAGTGCAGAGGCACCCCTATGGATGAGGTAAATATGTCCATGTACTCCTCCATGACCTTGTCCATTTGTTGTTGTCGTGCGGAGGAGCCCTCTCTGGAGGTTGTGGCCATGATCTTCTTCTTTCCCTGAGCGCGGATCATTAAGAAAACAAATTTCCTAGTTTTGGAAATGAGGTTACTGCATTGTTTTGCAATAACCAAAGAGATAGTGGCGGGCAGTTGTACCTATGGTATCCTATACAACTTATTTACTAATGTAATAATAATAGCATGAGGCTGGGACTCATACACAGCATGTCGCTTCCATAAGTATGGTTGTCCTAATACCTAATCGATGAAGGGCTTGATGTTGTAGGGAAGGTGACACTGCTGGATGACACGGAGATCCCGTCCTTGGTGAAGCCACCCAATGGTGTACGGTTGCGGATGTGCTATGGTTGATAAGCCCAACCACTTCATGAACTCTGCTGAAATGAGGTTATTTTGGCTCCCATTGTCGATAATGAACTATAGTGGGGAACCCTTTACCCACATTTGGGAGTGGAAAAGACGCTCCTCCTCCTCGGAATCTTCTGGTTCTTCCTTTTGGATCTTCGTGGTGGAAATGGTGGTGCTGGTCTCTGCATCGATAATATTCTTCCATCTGTCATTCCCATTCTCAAGTTCTAATTCAATGTTAGAGTATGCATCTGATTCGGAAGCCTTTATCTTGGCCACCAGTGACTGCTTGGCCCAACACTCACTTGTGTTGTGAGTGGGGCTCTTATGGAACTCGCACCACTTTCATGCTTCCTTCTTCGACTTCATAGTGTTTCTCTTTGCTTACAGATTTTCCAAGTTGCCTTGAGTCGCCATGCCTTGGATGTGTCCTTGGTTCTGTGGTTTGGGGGCACCTTTCAATTACTTTTGATTCATAGATCCAAAGTCTCGCTTTTTCTGTTTGAATTTTTGCTCAATTTTCGCAGCATACCGGTATTCCATACCAAGCGAGTAGATGTCGAGGAACTTCATTTCCTCCTAAATGTATCTATGCATTCAACTGCGGTAATTCAGCACTGAATTTTTCTATGAATCTTTGATACCTAACTTGGTGCGTAGGGTATGGAATAGATTCGTCAGCTCATGCACATCTTGATCTCTTTGTTGCCGCGACGTAGTCCACTGTATGTACTTGTCCTCATTGCTCCCCATGGGATAATATTGTTCCTTTATGGCATCTCATAAATAATTCCAAGTGGGTACGACTGAGAACAAAGTGGGTTCCTCCTCATCCTTTCCCTCACAGTAGGCTTCCCACCAGTCCTTGACATGCGGGGCGGCTTTGAGTAGTGAAAAAGTAATATTTTCCTGGTCGAAAAAGTCATGAACCGAGAAATATCCTTCTAATAGATTCAACCATCTATCTACGGTGTCTGCATCTATTTTTCCATCAAATAGGGGAATGTCTAAGTTTAGTTGTACCTTAAAAGGGATTGTGCCTCCAGAGTGGCTACTAGATGCAGATGCACCGCCAGTGGGAAGTCGTTGAAGGATCTGGGTGAAGTTATCCATCATCGCTTTCCTTTGTTTTTCAAGGGCCTCCTCAAGCAAGATTTTTATAGGATCTTCTACACCCTCATCTTTCTTTTCATCCCCCATGGGCGGTCATCGGGGTTCGCGAGGCTGATCTTGTAGAGGTTCAACCAGATCGAGCCCTAACTCCTTATACCCCACCCTCGTTGGGGACATGCAAATAAGGATCGAGAAAGAGCAGATTTCTCTCATACCACTGATCCAGATTTATGCAGGAATGCAACAGAATATACAAATAACCATAAAAACAAATATGCACTGAAAATAACACTTCATTTCATTAATCAAAGAACTGAAACTTGTTTACATACAGAATCGAAATAAACTAGCTAGAGTGTTGGTAGTTTATCTCTGGGAAGAGATGTGGCGGCTACATGCCTCTGAAATGTGTTACAATGAGGCTCGAATGCCTATATATTATTGAGAAACAATGGAAACCCTACACATCCAAAAACCTAACCCTAGGAGGTGAAACGCCAGAATATGGGCCCCGTTGGGTAACTTGGTACATCAATTTATCGGGGTTGTAACTTTGGCATACTACCTTCGTTTGACGCACATGATACATCGTTATAAAGATCTATTAAAGGAATAAATTCATAACTGGAAAATATCAAGTTTGGAACAAAGTTATATTGATCCTGGAATGACACATATTTTCTCGATCATTCGATGCCGAAAAAACGTCGTTTAGGGCCTCAAAACGGCTCCGGAAGTTTAGGGCCCGAAAAACTACCGAAAGTAGTAAATTGTGCTACAATTAAGGAAACTAAAAAACTAAAAGAAACAATGGTGGGGGTCCAAGTTGAATAGGCAGGTGGCCACCAATGTCCTCCTGGATCATTCCTCCCCCCTTAGGAAGCAATGGTCCCCATTACGTTTAGTTCCTCCATGAGATGAGAAAACTTCTGTTGAACTTGGTCCCTAGTGAGCCACTTTCCCTGGTTAAGGAGTTGGCCTACTTTGACAACTCGATATAGCTATATCTTCTATTGGTAGGTGTTCTTGATCTATGTGTTCATAATCTGATCAGTTGTGGCTTGTTCCATGCAATCTGGGTTTAACTCTGTTGGTGTGAGTTGTTCTGCCACGTCTGATGTGTCCAGTAGAGGTGGAAAGTAGGGCCGAAGGAGGTCTACATTGAACACTAGGTGCAGACCAAGGAATTGTGGAATACTTAGCTCAAAGGCATTGTCCCCGACAACCTTAGTGATGGTGTATGGCCCATATCGGAGCGGGCGAAGCTTGCGGTGGGGTCTAGCGAGGCACTCCTTCTGCAAATGTAGCCACACTTTGTCACCCACCTGGAAGTTGTGTTGTACCCGACATTGATCATGCCACTGCTTGTACTTAGCATTGGATCTATCCAATATGTCATGAACCTGTTGGCGAATGTGCTGAATGCGCTCAATGAAGTTGTTCACCTTGGAAACTTCAGACTGGACATGAGTTGAATCGGCCTGAGTAGCTACAAATGTCATGGCTATGTCAATGGGACATAGTGGATGGAATCCCAAGCCCACCTGAAAGGGGTTGTGGTCAGTTGAGTTGTGGAGGGCCCGGTTATATCTATGTTGTACATAGGGGAGGCTCTCATCTCATGTGCGTGTATGCTTTGAGTTGTACATGCGCAAAACGTGTACGATTATCCTATTGACAACCTCTATCTAGCCATTAGTCTGGGGATGGAAGGTTATGGAATTTGTGAGCTTGGTGTCTAGCATTGACCATAGGCTAGAATAGAATAAAACCTGTTGTCCTAGTATGAGATTATAGACTGTGGGATCCCAAAGTGTATCCACACTCGATCAAAGAATAGTTTAGCAATGGCTTCTGCTGTGATATTCTTCTTGCAGGCCTCCATTATGGCCATCTTTAAGAATCTGTCGACGACCACAAACACACAGTCATTGTCATGCTTAGTAAAAGGAAGGCCCGACCTGTAATCCATGGCGATGGATTCCCAAGGTCGACTACGAGTAGGCAACGAAGTATAGAGGCCTTGCTTCTTGATGGACGGTTTGGCAATGGCACAGGCAGTGTAGGATCAGATGTACTTACCGATGTCCTGTCAAAGGTTTGGCCAATAGAAATACTTCTGTAGTACTACCACTATTTTCTCAACCCTGAAATGCCCAGTGACCCGATTGTAGTACGCTTCCCAAATCATCTTGGCACACTCACTTGAAGGAATGAAAAGGTGTCCCATGTGACATAGTAGTGCATCCTGGAGGTGAATATTTGGAACTTGGTTTCCCTCCAAGAGCGTCTTGTATGTGTGACTAAATTCTGGATCACTCTTGTAGAGAACCACCTTATCAAAAGTCTCATGCCCACAATAGTTGAGCATGGTGGTTATCGCCACAATTGGCGGTCGGCTGAGGTAGTCTGCAACATTATTGGTGCTTCCCTTCTTGTACTTGATGTTCAAATGAAACTGTTGTAGATATGTGGACCACTTCTGATGGTGATCGTTCTGTAACTTCCCTTCTATCTGTATGAACTACAGGGGCCGGTGGTCTGTGTGGATGACTGTTTCCTTCCCCAAAATGTAATGCTTCCATTGTTAGCAAGCCTATACAATGGAATACATCTCTTTTTCACAAGTGGGATATTTGCGGATTGTGTCGGACAGTGTCTCACTGTGATATGCCACTGGATTCACTTTTTGAGTAAGGACTTCCCCAATAGCATAGTTAGAGGCATGTGTCTCGATCTCAAATGGTTGTTGCAAGTCTGGTAATGTGAGCACTAGGGAAAAGTAGAGGGAATGTTTCAATTCTACGAATGCCTTCTATTTAGTTTCCAACTAGAAGAATTTTTCTTTCACTCCTCCCTTGGTGACTTGACTCAAGGGCCAAGTGATATGAGAGAATCCCAACACAAACCTACATTGGAAATTAGCAATACCTAGAAAGCTGTGAAGCTCTGTTAGAGTGGTTGGGGCTGGACGATCCCGAATGAATTGGATCTTGGTTGGTTCCACATGTACCCCACACTCATCAATAATGTATCCTAGATATTGAACCTGGGTCATGCCAAAAGTGAACATGTCCAAATTGGCACACAACTTGTGCTTCTGCATTGTTTGGAGGACTTGGCGGATGTGGTGGAGGTGCTCTTCCCAAGTCTGGGTGAATATCAAGATGTCATCCAAGTACACTACTACAAATGAGTTGGTGAATGGCTACAAGATGTCATCCATTAGTCTCATGAAGTTTGCGGGACCATTCATTAGCCCGAAAGGCATGACCAACCATTCGAAAAGGCCCTCCTTGGCTTTGAAGGCAATCTTCCACACATCGGTCGGTTCAATCGGTACCTATTGATACCCAGAATTTAAGTCGATCTTGCTGAAATATTTTTCCCCTTTAAGTTGGTTCAGAAGGTCATCGATCTATGAGATCGGGTACCTATTCTGGACAGTGATCTTGTTCAGTGCCCGATAGTCAATATAGAGTCTCCAACTCCCATCCTTCTTTTGTACCAACATGATTGGGCTCCAACAGGGCGATGAACTTGGCCGGATGTGACCCTTCTGCAGCAGATCCTGAATCTACCTCTTGATTTCATCGTTCTCTAGAACAGAGCGTCGATAGATCGGTCCATTGGGCAGTGGTGCTCCTGGGATCATATCGATGGCGTGCTTGACCTGACAGTGCAGAGGCACCCCTGTGGGTGAGGTGAATATGACCCGATACTCCTCCACAACCTTGTCCATTTGTTCTTGTCATACGGAGGAGCCCTCTCTGGAAGTTGTGGCCACGATCTTCTTCTTTCCCTGAGAGCATATCATCAAGAAAACAAATTTCTAGGCTTTGGAAATGAGCTTACTGCATTGTTTTGTAGTAACCAAAGAGATATCGACAGACGGTTGTACCTCTGGTATCATGTAAAACTTATTTCCCAACATAATAATAACAGTGCGAGGCCAAGACTCATACACAACATGTCGCTTCCATAAGTATGGTTGGCCTAATAATACATCACAAACAGCAATAGGAGCAATATCACATACTACCTCATCGGTGAAGGGCTTGATGCTGTAGGGAAGGTGGCATTGCTGGCTGACACGAAGATCCCATCCTTAGTGAAGCCACTCGATGGTGTACAGTTGTAGGTGAGTTGTGGTTTACAATCCTAACCGCTTCACAACCTCTGCTGAAATTAGGTTCTTTTGGCTCCCACTATCAACAATGAACTCTAGAGGGGAACCCTTTACCCACATCTAGGAGTGGAAAAGACGCTCCTCCTCCTCTGAATGTTCTGGTTCTTCCTTTTGGATCTTCGTGCTGGAAACGGTGGCATTGGGCTCTGCATCAAGAATATTCTTCCCTCTGTCATTCCCCTTCTCGTGTTCTAATTCAGTGTTAGAGTATGCATCTAATTTGGAATCCTTTCTCTCGGCCACCAGTGACTGCTTGGCCCGACACTCACTTATGTTGTGAGTGGGGCTCTTATGGAACTCGCACCACTTTCCCGCTTCCTTCTTTGTCTTCACAATGTTTCTCTTTGCTTGTGGATTTGTCAAGTTGTCTTGAGTCACCATGCCTTGGTTGTTTCCTTGGTTCTGCGATTTGGGGGCACCTTTCAATTGCTTCTAATCCGCAGATCCAAAGTCTCAATTTTTCTATTTGAATTTTTCCTCAATTTTGGCAGCATACCGGTATGTCGTACCAAGCAAGGAGATGTCGAGGAACTCCATTTCCTCCTAAATGTATCTATGCAGACAACTATGGTACTTTAGTACCAAATTTTTCTCTGAATCTTTGATACCCAACTTGTTGCGCAGGGTATGGAATAGATTTGTCAACTCATGCACATCTTGATCTCTTTGCTACCACAACGTAGTCGATGTATGTACTTGTCCTCATATCTCCCCACGGGATAATATTTTTCCTTTATGGAATCTCGGAAAGAATTCCAAGTGGGTACAACTGATAATAGAGAGGGTTCCTCCTCATCCTTTTTGTCACAGTAGGTTTCCCACCAGTATTTGACATGGGGGGCAACTTTGAGTAGTGAAAAAATAATCTTTTCTCGGTCGAAAAAGTCATGAACCGAGAAATATCCTTCTAATAGATTCAACCATCTATCTATGATGTCTACATCTATTCGTCCATCAAATAGGTGAATGTCAAAGTTTACTTGTACATTAAAAGGGGTTGTGCCTCTAGAGTGGCTGCTAGATGGAGATGCGCCGCCAGTGGGAAGTCATTGAAGGATCTGGGTGAAGTTATCCATCATCGCGTTCCTTTGTTTTTCAAGGGAATCCTCGAGCAACATTTTGATAGGATCTTCTACACCCTCGTCTTTCCTTTCATCCCACATGAGTGGTCATCGGGGTTTACGAGACTGATCTTACAGAGGTTAAACCAGATCGATCCCTAACTCCTTATACCCCGCCCTTGTTGGAGACATGCAAAGAAGGATCGAGAAAGAGCAGATTGCTCTGATACCACTGATTCGGATTTATGCAAGAACGTAACATAATACACAAATAACCATAAAAACAAAGATGCAGTGGAAATAACACTTCATTTCATTTATCAAAGAACTGAAACTTATTTACATACATAATGGAAATAAACTAGCTAGAGTGCTGGTAGCTTATCTCTAAGAAGAGATGTGGCAGCTACATGCCTCTGAACTCTGTGTTATAATGAGGCTCGAAGGCCTATATATTATTGATAAACAATGGAAACCCTACACATCCAAAAGCCTAACTTTAGGAGGTGAAACGCCAGAATATGGGCCCCGTTGGGTAACTTGGTACATCAATTTCCCGGGGTTGTAACTTTGGCATACTACCTCTGTTTGACGCACATGATACCTCGTTATAAATATCTATTCAAGGAATACATCTATAATTGACAAATATCAAGTTTGGAATGGACTCATATTGAGTCTGAAACAAATTCATATTTGCTCGACCATTTGATGCCAAAAAAACGTCGTTTAGGACCTCAAAATGGCTCCAAAAGTTTAGGACCTGAAAACTGCCAAAAATAGTAAATTGTGCTACAATTAAGGAAACTGAAAAACGGAAAGAAACAATGGTGGGAGTCCAAGTGGAATAGGTGGGTGGCCACCAATATCCTCCTGGATCATTCCTCCCCCCTTAGGAAACAATGGTCCCCATTGTGTTGAATTCCTCCATGAGATGAGGAAACTTCTGTTGAACTTGGTCCCTAGTAAACCACTTTCCTTGGTGAAGGAGTTGACTTGCTTTGACAACTCGATATAGTTGGATCTTCTGCTGGCGGGTGTTCTTGATCTATGTGTCCATAATCCGATCAGTTACGGCTTGTTCCATGCAATCTAGGTTTAACTCTGTTGGTGTGAGTTGTTCTGCCACGTCTGATGTGTCCAGTAGAGGTGGAAAGTAGGGTTGAAGGGGGTCCACATTGAACATTCGGTGCAGACCAAGGAATGGTGGAATGCTGAGATTGAAGGAATTGTCCTCGACATCCTTGGTGATGATGTATGGACCATATCGGAGCGGGCAAAGCTTACAGTGGGGTCCAACGAGGTGCTCCTTCTGCAAATGTAGCCACACTTTGTCGCCCACCTGGAAGTTGTGTTGTACGCGATGTTGATCATGTCCCTTCTTGTACTTAGCATTGGATCTGTCAGAAAGGCCCAACACTCACATCTGACCTCATCTTGTCAAAAAGGCTCTGCACTTACATCTGACCTCATCTTGTCAGAAAGGCTCTGTACTTACATCCGACCTCATCTTGTCAGAAAGGCTTTACAGTTACATCCGACCTCATCTTTTCAGAAAGGCTCTACACTTACATCCGATCTCATCTTGTCAGAAAGACTCTGCACTTACATCCGACCTCATCTTGTTAGAAAGGCTATGCACTCACATCTGATCATGTGGGAACACATCCCGCAATCACATCATAATGGCTCTACACTTATATCTGATCATGTGGGAACACATCCCTCAATCACATCAGAATATCTCTACACTTACATATGATCATGTGGGAACACATCCCTCAATCACATCAGAATGGCTCTACACTAATCATGTGGGAACACATCCCACAATCACATCAGAATATCTCTACACGGATCATGTGGTAACACAACCCACAATCAAATCATAGCATCTCTGCACTTACATCTGATCATGTGAAGCTTAACCTTCCATCATGTCAGAAAGGACAACGGACACATCAATTCCCTTTGGAGGGAACCTCAATCTGGAGAACACCAAGCTTCTCCCTGAAGTACTCAAACTTCACTCTGGCTAATGGTTTGGTCAGCACATCAGCTATATGCTCGTCTGTCGCAACATATTGGAGCTTCACTACTCCTCTCTGCACCATATCCCTGGTATAGTGATATTTGACCTCAATATCCTTTGACTTGTCATGGAACAATGGGTTCTTCGATAGCTTCACATAGCTCTGGTTGTCGCAATATATACAAGTAGCATCCATCTGGAGATCAAATAAATCAGACAATAGCTTTCTCAACCACACTGCCTCACAACTAGCTGAACAAGTTGCAACATACTCTACTTAGGCTATACTCAGTGCCACACAGGATTGCTTCCTGCTAAACTAGGAGATCACGCCTGATCCCATACTGAAGCAACACCCTGAAGTTCTCTTTTTATCAATGGCACTGCCTGCCCAATCTGAATCCACATTGCCTTCCAGGTTAATCTTCTGATTCGCCTCATACTTGAGCCCATAATCAATTGTACCCTTTAGGTACCTCAGAATATGCTTTCCAGCAATCAAGTGAACATGTCTCAGGTCCATCAGGAACTGACTCAATGTGTTCACAGCAAAGAAAATATCTGGTCTCGTATTCGTCAGGTACACCAAGGACCCAATAATCTGACGATACATCGTAGCATCAACTGATTCTAATGAAGCATCACTCAATAGCTTCAGGTTCGATGCCATAGGTGTGTTCATGGCCTTGCATTCCATCATCCAGAACCTCTTCAGGATCTCTACTACATACTTCCCTTGTCCTAGGGAAATTCCATTTGCATTCTGCCACACCTCCATGCCTAGAAAGTAGTGCATCATACCCAAGTCCTTCATCTCAAACTTAGCAGCAAGCTTACTCTTTGTATCAGCAATCAACCCATCCTCACCTGTTACAAATAGATCATCTACATACAGTAGGAGTATCACTAGGTTCCCTTCTTCAACCTTGTAGTAAAGGTAGGAATCCACTTTACTCTTGGTAAAGCCCAGACTGGATAGGAAGCTGTCAATTTTGTTGTACCATGTCTTGGGTGCCTATTTCAAACCGTACAGGACTTTCTTTAACTTACACACATGAGTCTCTCTGGCTTGTGTCTCAAAATTGAGTGGCTTCTCCACATATACTTCTTCTTCTACTACACCATTTAAGAAAGTTGTCTTGACATCCATCTGGTGTACTTTCCATTTCATTACTGCAACTAAAGCAAGTACTAATCTAATGGAAGTATATCTGGCTACATGTGCAAAGTTTTCTTCATAATCTATTCCTTCTTTCTGGGAGAAACCACGAGCCACAAATCTTGCTTTATATTTCTCTATGCTATCATCTGCAGCATGCTTGATCTTATAGATCCATTTGGAAGTCACAATAGACTTCCCCTCTGGTCTTGGGACAACATCCCAAACATCATTCTTCATGATCAATTGATACTCTTTGATCATAGCATCCTTCCATTCTTTCTTTTCTGCCACTTCTTCATAGTTGGAAGGTTCTTTATCAATGAAGTCACATAATAGGGCTACATAACCGGAGCAGGACCTAGTTCTTTTCCTCTCTCTATGTATCTCTTCCGGAGCCCCATATCTTTATGCGCCTTCGATAGCCTCTCGTACCCAAGCAGGTTTCCTCTTGTGAGGATTCTTCTCCTGAGGTGGATCTACAGGTTCCTGAGGTTCTTCTAATTCTCGATCTTCTTCTTGAGTTGCATTACTCATGGTTGTGTCATGAATTCTGGGTACTTCTGTTTCTTCAGGTTCTTCAGTAGGTCTCTTTCTGGATTTGTTGTAAGTAGAGTCTTCATCAAATTTTATGTACCTGCTGATGTCAATCTTCTTGAATCCTGGGAAGTATATTCTATAAGCCTTCGAGCTTTCAAAGTATCCCACAAATATACCCTTCTTTCCTGAAGGATCTAACTATGTCCTCTTTTCTTTCAGAATGTGTATGTACAATGGACAACCAAATATTCTGAGATGACTGACTTCTAGTTTCTTTCCCAAAAACACTTCTTCAGGTGTCTTCTTCTCAAGTACTCTATGTGGAGTACGGTTATGTACATACACAGTTGTCCTGGCAGCTTCTGCCCATAGATGCATAGGAAGATCTTGATCATGAAGCATTGCCCTTGTAGCTTCCATGATCATTCTATTCTTTCTTTTTGCAACCCCATTTTGTTGTGGATTATATGAAGTGGTCAACTCCCTATTAATCCCTAAAACTTTGCATAATTCCTTCAATTCATTTGATTTGAATTCTTCGCCATTGTCTGGTCGGAAAATCTTGATCTTCTTCTCTATGTAGTTTTCTATCAAGGCTTTGAATTCCTTGAACTTGTTGAATACTTCATCTTTGTTCTTCATGAAGTATATCCATGTCTTCCTAGAAAATTCATCAATGAAAGAAAGATGGTATACATACCCGCTTAATGAACTAGATGACATCGGACCACATACATTGGAGTGAATGATTTCCAATATTCCTTTAGCCTTGCTTTCGCTACTTGGAAATGTCTTCTTTTTGTTCTTTCCTTTCGCACATCCCTTGCATACTCCTTCATGTTTTGCTTGTATTTTTGGAAGACCTTCAACAACTTTTATTGCAAGTGGTAGTGCCCTATAGTGCACATGTGCAAGCCTTCTATGCCAAAGTTCATTTGGTTCTACTAATTCATGAACCAAAGCTTGTTTCGGTTGGCCCTTTAATCTATATAGTCCTCCCTCTTGTTCTCCAATTACTACTGCATCATCAATAGTCTTTCCTTTTTGCCACATGAGGACTTGTCCATCTATAAATGAAACCCTCATGCCTTTAGCATCTAATGCAGAGATGGAGAGAAGGTTCTTCTTTAGTCCTGGTACAAATAGGACATCCTTTATTTTCGTAGACTTTCCGGAGTCTAATTTGTAGGAGGATTCTCCACTACCTTTTATTGGATATAGGTAGTCATCCCCAAGTTTCACCTTGTGGGGTGATTCATGTTCTGATAATTTGACAAATGGTTCTTTGAATCCCGTCATGTGTTTGGAAGCCCCACTGTCTATAAGCCAATCATTGCTTTCATGTGTGATGTTTCCCGTGAGAGCGGAAATCAAAACATATTCTTCATCACTTAAAGAATCATCACTGTCTTGTTTGATTCTCTTCTTGGAAGGCTCATCATCTTCTGCAGCATGAGCATGATGTCTTTTCTTGTTTCCCTTCCTCTTGTGAGATCTATCTTTGTTTCTAGGACAATCTCTTGCAAGGTGTCCTCTTTCATCACATGTACAGCAAATGAACTTAGACAAATCTTTGTTAGATTTTCTAGTGTTTTTCTTCTTGCGAGAGTGCTTACCTCGGTGATGGTATGTTATGATTTTCTTGGATTGTACTGTGAGGGCTTGATCTTCACTTCCCATCTTTTCTTCTCGAGCTAATATTCGAGCTTCTTCTTGTGAGCATTCCTCCCACGGTCTGCTAAACTTGACTAGCTTCTTTCTGGCACAGATTCCTTGAATGAAAGAGTCCCATGCCCTAACGAGACCATTAAAGGTGGTCATCACAATTTCTACATTCTCTACTTCTTCATCTACCACTTCAAGTTGTTCCTTGATCTGAGAGACCCTTATAAAGTAAGATTGGATGGTCTCCGCATTCTATATCTTTACATTCTTCAATTGGTTTCTTAGAGTCATCTTCCGATTTATGTTCTTCCCTTCAAATAACTTGGTCATGGAATCAAACATCTCTTTAGGTGTCTTTAGTGAGGACACCTGTGGTATGAGGTGATCCTTGATTGAATCAGCAATAATCCTCTTATACATGACCATTTTCTTCTTGTGTAAGGCCTTAGCCTCATCTCCCTCTGGAACTGGAACCTCTTCATTGATGTAAGAGTCCGACTCATTTTCTTCCAGGACTAGGGAGATCCTATACTTCCAAGCTCAGAAGTTATCAGCTCCCTCAAGCTTTTCATAAATCTTAGTATGATGAGACATCTTAACAAAGAACCTCAAATGGAAATTCAAAATATTTAGATATTACCAGGTTAAGATGTTGGAACTAGATCTGGGGTTGAATTTCTGCAGAGATGGTTTTCTGGTTCATAAGCATATTAGGGTTTGAATTTCCCGGAGTTCTACCCAACCAAAAACATTGATCTTGATCTCTAAACTTTGATTTTGGGGAGGAGATCAATCCAGGCCTGGGCTCACTCAAAAATTCCACTTCTGTGGAAAGCCCTAATTTCCCACAGCAGTGTCGGGTCAAAAACTGAAAATGTTCAGAATCAGATTCTGCTTCGACAGAAAGATGCGCCCTAGAGAGGAGGGTTATCCTAGCCTCCTTTTGCTGAAAATATATGGAAATATATCCAAAAAGTAGGAATCCCTAGCTTCAGCAGCTGCACAGTGTCTTCTTCTCAAGTTAGCTCTGATACCATGTTATATTTTTAACATTTAAGCTATATGATCTTAGGATCTTATCTGAGAGAATAACAAGCACAGCAATCAATCACAAGAGACAATGAAGACAGAGATTTTCCTCGAGGAAACCATAAAGGAGAAAACCCCACAACTTCCTCAGAGATAGAATTAGCACCAAAATTAAAACCCAAAGACAGTAAGATGATCTACCAACATCAGTAGTCTCTCTCTCTCTTGTCCCAACTTCTTCTTTCTCTCGCAGTTATGTGTTACAACTGAGTGTGAGTGAATGTGTGTTAAATAGAGAGGCTCCCTCTCTATTTACACTAATTCCCAACTTGACAATAACTCACTCGGGCTAACTTCTCTAGGAGAGTCTAATAACCCTAGGGCCCCACAACTGTGGGGACTTTAACCCTTGAACAATAAGGAGGGTTACACTCTATGACTTTACATGACTTGTCTACATTATTGAATCTCTCGATAGGAACATCAGGGCATGACATGACTCAATTACGTTACAGATACATCCTGATATAAACATCAGGGTATAATACATAAGATATACAAGTGAATACACTCTGAAGCTACAAATACATCAACATAAAAAGGTACAAAAACATATTCAAATGGGAAGGATGGCATGTAGAGCATTCAGTTAATCATGGAGTGGTAGGATTGTGCAAATTTAAAGACAAGGTTAATGGATAGGCATTGGAAGTAGTTAAAAGATTCAAAACCATTCATTTTTTTAATAAATTTAAAATAGGTTTAAAAGATTTACCTCGAAATTCACCATTCTAATAACATATAACCTGTTCTCATGTACTTTTATGAAAGAGTAGGTTTGAAAATATTGCCGTGGGATCCAAATGTGTAGGAACATAAATGTTGAATCTTTTTAAGTGCTTGGAATAAAATCATGTTGTTTACTGTGCATATACAAACAATAAATAGCCAAAATATTGAAGCTACAAAACATTCAATAAATATGTTCTAGTGCAGGAAGCTGAAAACTAGAAATGGAGTTGAAGGCTATAAGCCGAAGCTTATGATGATGAATGTAGATATGCTAAAAGAGGATGAACTCAACTAAAGGAACTCTAAAGACGTCGATAAGAAGAATCTGAAGATTCCTTCTCCCCCACACCTGAGGGTTTGCATGTCCTAATGCAAACTTTTATTTGATCATTCTACTACAGGAAACTTGAAAACAAGAAAATAAACAGTTGCCTTGCATTAATCTCCTTTTTCATTTTCCATGAATAGAAATATGAAAGATTTAATACAATAATGGAGCAATAACTTAAAAATATGACCATATGCAAGAAAAATCATTAAGAAGACAACCATTTTTAATAAAGAGAAGCTTTTTTTTTAATTGAATCAAATTCTAAATAATGCATCATTATTTTCTGGTACCAAATGGTACAAAATAGGAAAATTTATATATTTCTTCGAAAACAATCTTTCTAGCATGTAACCACCCAAAACAAGTAAGGCTCAAAATAAATATTCAAATAGCTATTCTACTGTAGCTAAATCTATCTTTTTCTTATGTATAAAAGGTTTGTCAAAAATTAAATAGTCTTATACTTTACAAGTCTATCTAAGTCAAAATTAAAGAATCTTTATCTCATCTTTTGTGAGATTATAAGTGGTCTATGTTTATGATATCTGGTAGAAAACCGATCATCCCTATCCATTCCCTTTGAGTCTAATAGTCATCCAAGTAATAAAAATAGGCTTCTCAGTCAAGTTCATGAAAATCCTAAAACATGGGTCCCACTTCTAAGACAATTATATCGTATATATAGTAAAAGCATAAGACAAGATATGAAGGTCGATTTAAGGCCATTCTCCAGTTGAAAATAATGGAGTTCATTTATACTTTTAGATAAATACACATGTATCCTCCATTCAGTATAACATCAAAAGTAATAAAATATCAAAGACAAATGGTTAGGTTGAATCACCTTGTAGCATCACAAGTCAAAACATGTTGCCCGTGAGCATTCTTGTATCCCTGACAGTATAACCTGATACTCCCTCACCTTTCTTAAAAAATTTCAACCCATAACCTTCCTATTTTCATATTTGTAATAAAGATATAGTTTGGAAGTGGGAGAGCAATCTCAGGAAGCATTAGATGACACATGCAAAGTGATTTTAAGATTCTAGGCAATATGTTTTCTTTCATACCAAAGGATCTTGTCCCTGTTGCCACATCCTTATAGATTTATAATAAAGATCAAGGATGGGAGGGGAAGCAACTCTAGAAAGAGATAATAGAGATAATATGATACATGTATAAGTTTAAAAGAACCCACATAAAGTCTTTGCATAAATATGCTCATGACTTATCCAATTGTATTCTAACATGTGAATAAATTAATTTATGTGAAGTGAATGGTGCAACCAAGAAAATAACTGAAAAAAGGACCCGAAGCTTTGCATCATAACTTTTTTAAATAATAATGATGTTCCTCCATGCACAAAAACTCATTAGCATGTTGTTAGTCGTGATAAATAAACTTAGATGACAAGATCAAAGTTCATATACTAGGATGTACCAATCTACTATAAGCATCAATATATAAATCCCTCTTTTCTTCAATAAATACCTTAATGATATAGAATTTACAAGTAACTATGTTTTATCAATAATCAAAACCTTCTATCAAAACTTTTAAAAAAATGATTAGTTATAATAAAATATCTTGGAATTAATACTTAATTTCGACTCTTTTTAGATTTTGCTTTTTATAAAAATTGCCTAAATTGTTAATCCAAAGAGAGAGAAAAAAACAACTTCAAAATGTGATAAAGCAAAATTAATGGAAACCATAAAACATATTTTTTAAAATCAAGGAAGCAACAAAACCAAAAGAAAAATTATTTACTTCCCTACCATAGATGAAAATTCCTTCTTAGTCCCACTAAAATGAGTACCTGCAAGATTCCAAACAAATCATCTTATCTTACTTTATTTAGAAAACTTATATGGAGATCTAACTATTGGCTAGAAACATGCTAAATTAACAACAACAAACTTCCTTATTTGACGGTTTATACTTATTCAAAAAACAAAAAGCAAAAAACGATGTTGCACTTATAGTTTTAAGCTAAATTAACAACTATATGAAGCTTTTATTTATTTATCTACTATCCTGCCTTACCTAAAAAAAACTTAACTCAAATATAGGAGTATTTCCAAAGGAGCTATGTTTGTAACAGAGTGACATGTATACTCACATTTAGGTTTGAACAATATACTTTAATAATTACCAAAACATGAGGAACCAACTACTTTGATTGATTAAACATCAATATTTTATGAAGAAGAGAGTGTTGTGGCTTGATAGTTTCCTAGAACCACACTTTAATGTAGTCATGATATCCTTGGTTCACCTCCTCATTTAGACTACTTTTAATATATTCTTCTACCATGCCATGCACATTGTCTTATCTCAGATGATTGGTCTCTTGAGTGTATAGAGGATATTCAAAGAGGCATATCAAGAACCCCTCATTCTTAGGTTCTAAAGGTTTCTCTCCACTGAATGTGGTCCATGGGTCTTTGGTCTCCTCTATAGGTTAGCAAGGGGAATCAAAGGAGACTTCTAGATATTCCGGTGGATATGGCTCATGGAACTCTTGTTATTCTATCATCTCTAGAGATGAAGATAGGTTCTTAACCATTGTCAAGATTTGATCTTCATGAGAGGCAGAGATCCCAGCTACTGCTAGGATTTGAGAGAGTTCTTTCAAACTCTTGATCATCCTTGACTCGTTCTTGCTGGTTGATTGGTCCTCTCTCACACATGGATTAGTGCATGAGTGCATCAAAATTAATTTAAATTTAACTTGAAAAATATTATTGAAATAAATGACATGAAATATACTGCAAAATAAAAGAAAACCATACTTGCATAAAAGGAAAGCACACTTGCGTAAAATAAACACACTTGCTCATGAAAGGGAACAACAAGACTTTGGAACAACCCCGCCAAAGTAGATACGTAGGTTCTTACCTCTTGTCTTACCATTAATCTCCTACCACCAAGTTTCCCCTATAATTAAATTACCTTTAAAACACAAATTTGTGAAAGCAAGTATGCCCTACTCCCTTTAGCACCTCCCCAGAAAAAACACCAAAAATGTCGAGGTAAATATATTTTAATTAATTTGAAATTAAATTGTCAAACCAGATAGTTTGTAAACTTAGAGGTGCAGACATACTATGTGCAGGATCAAAGCCTAATTTAGCCTAATCTAAATGCCGACAAGCTAGCAAGTGAACTTATTTGACTACAAATAAACTAGCACCTTAGTATGATGCTCATCATTGTAAGGTCATATCTCTTGAGTTAGACCTTGATATTCCTTTGGTGATTAAAGATATTAAGTTGCAAATAAGAAACAAAAAATGAAATTACAAAGCAACAATAAAACACTCTTCAAATGAAAATCAAATGTAAGTAATTTAAATATTATCCAAATCAAAACCATGTAATAAGCCGTTTGTTACAATATCCTAAACAAATTGTTTTCCAAAAATGAACTACAAAATCACTCTCAAAACCTATCATGTTAGGAATAAGAAAAGAAATTAGTCAAGAGTATTTTCCTCTTCAAATGTTGAATAAGGAAGTGTTTATTGAATACACTGAATTGGAAGGTTCTTATTCAGATTTACAATGTCTTTGTAACTAATGTTCAAATCATATTTTCAATGCATTAGCCATCCTAAAAAAATGAAATAGATTTAAAAACATGTATTGTAAACAAAGATGTGCTTATGCAATAGATTGATCATACAAAACATTATGAACAACAATCTCTCTCGTTATCACTGAAACCTTCCCGTGTTATCAAATGAAATATAAATGTGTTTATTTCATGTCCATTGGGAAATCTATCTCTGTGAGGATCTACAAAGGAAGAGTTAACTTGTTCTTTTAATTGAAACTAGAAATGAACTATTCTAAAATCAAATATGCAAAAGCTAGATACAAGCTCACTGTAAATATAAACATAAAGATAAATGCATAAATAAAAAGACAGCGTGGACTGGATTGGTGCCCCCCCCAATCAATCTCACTACTTAAAAGAAAATCACTCTTAAGAACAAATAATACATGTATACAAAATTAGATCTCAAAACACCTACATGATATATTGAAGTGAGACTCAATAGAACAATTAAATATTTGGAAACACTAGTCTAAATATTAACCATCTCTGATTTACATGATCGTTCTCTATGTCTATGATCTATTTATCCTTCATCTTCTTAAAGTTAAAGCATCATGAGTTATTCTCCAATCCAATCGTGTGTGCCAGGATTGGGCTTCGTGTGTCAAGGTAGTGCCTTAAAAATCCTGAGTTGGACTCAAGAAACTTGGAGTAGATTCTTGGGTTGAACTCATGAATGAGTAAACCTTATGTGTAAAAGTTAAGACTCATGTGTTGAGTTAAGTGCTTTGTATGTCAAAGTGATGATGTTGTGTAGTCTTGCTTGTCAAGGTTAAGGTCTTGTGTGTCAACACATATCCTCATGTGTTGAGGTAATTCTTTGCATGTCGAAGCATGAATGGTGTGTGATGTATTACTAAGTATGGTCTTAGAGATGGATAAGTTATTAAGTATCCATGTTGTCCCTAGGAAAAGATAACCAGAATAATGGTTAGAAAGATGAGGATTCTGGTCGCAAGACAAGGAAAGCCACGACTGAAGGAATCGCAACAGAAGAAAAGTAAATCAAGTCAAAAGGAAGAGTTCAACTTATTTTGGGTAAAGAGCTAGTTAGAATAAAAGCTTGCTTTTAGTAATAAATCATTATTGTAATTGAGGTCGATAATCCCTATTTTTAAATGTAATAAGATGTATTAAAATATAAAAAAAACCTATCGACTGACAGTTGAGAGTTAGTCGACAGTTGAAATCAATAAGTGTAAAAGCATAAAATCACCAACCCAAGCTATGTGCGGGTAGACTAAGGAGGGAGAGGATCAATCCAAAAACCAAAGAGCATGAGACAAGATATGAATTTATGAACTGTAAAGAATATCTAAAGAATAGTCTGCAAGCTAAGTGCACAGACCAAATGTGTTGAACCAATTCTCATGTCAAATGAAGAGCACCTTTGGGGTTTTTCTCGGATGGGTTTCCACGTTATATCTTGTCTATATGTGTCTTTAAATGTCTGTGTTATTGTCGAATCCATATCTATTGTGAATGAGTTGATATGAATATGCTGCACAGACTCTGTGATGAATGAACTTATATACATATGTGTCGCACATTGAATGGATTAAATATGTTTTAATGTTTTATGTTGTCATATGTGTTGATGGGTCAATAGATGGTTGTCTTGAATTAATATATAAAATAGAAGTATAATTCATGATTTCAATCGAGTGACCTGATATTGTTGTAAGGAGGAAATCCCTGACATAACTTCAGAAATTTGGTTCTAGCTGCCCCCATAGGATATCTTGGGTGAGACTTCATTTGCGTCACAGGTGTTACCGACAGAGTTAGCCTATATCGGGCCGATATCTTGGGAATTGTTAACAAACAACGGGTCTGAACCCGCGTCGACCGAAAGCAAGCCAACATTCCTCTAGAGACTAGCCACCTCTAGAGTGAATTACTTTAGCAATATAATGATAGTAGAACAAGATGATTACATCATTGGAAAAATATTATTTAGTATATTTGATATGATAAATAAAGTAAAGTTAGTACAAGTGGACCTTGCAGATAAGATAAGAGAATAAAGATATGATATGATAAGAGGGAGAGAAATTGAAGTTGCACAATTTAGTGATGATACAGACTTTAGTTAATTAAAAGAGAACTTGAATTATTCACTTCAGTGATGTTAATAAAGAAGATTTCAGTCAAATAAGAGAGAACTCAAAGTATTCACTTTAGTGATGTTAATAAGAAAGACTTCAGTTAAAAGAGTTAACTAAGTGTTAACAAAAAGATCTGATTAACTACGTGTTTTGCATGACAACACTTGAGTTAAACTAAAAGGCAACACTTAATTTAGCATCCTAAATAAGTGTTCTAGCATGTAGTTGAAGGGTGAGTTCATCCTGGAGTCAGAAGGAAATATATATGTAGAGCATGAGAAGGATTGTGCACTTGTTATGCATGATTGATGAGATCAATGTGCAGAGTGAATTCAGACTTGAAGGGATTCGCTATTTTGTGCATGTGACTAAAATTGGCAAATTGGTTTAGTGCAAAATATGTTGCCAGGTTCTTCTATGATTTTCTCTTCTCTCTTGTTTTGATATTGCACCTATGGTGCTTGGTATTTCTCTCTGATAATGGACTAGGGATGCTTTATGTAATATGTTCATTGCAAAGACATTCGATGGTATCTATCATTATACTAAGGAATATTTTGTTGGGGTTTTCTCCCTCAAGTACTATAGGGTTTCCATAGGATAAATATTGTGTCTCATGTGAATGATTATGCTTTTGATTATCAAGTACTACTATAATTCCGCATTAATATTAAAAAAAAACATGGTATCAAAGCTCAGGGAATGGAAGAGCTAAGTTTCACAGTACAACTTGGGCCTACTATGATCATGAGTGGTATAAGTTGAGCACAATACTTGAAGACTAATGGCTTCAATCTCAGTAATACCAAAAGACCAACTTGAAGGAACTTTGAACTTCAATAATTGGAATGCCAATATTATGAATATCCTAGAAGAGCATGATTTGGATGGATACTTATCCAATGTTGTTGAAGAGCCTACTAAAATTGTTGGGTGCACTGCTTTCAAGAAGAATCAATCCAAAGCAAAGAGGATCATCTATAATTATGTGAAATACAATTTGATGTTGGTTATTACTTCATCAAAGATCGGAAAGATATGCTTTGACACTTTTACCAATATTTATGAGAATAAGGCTCCTAGTCAAAAGATATCTTTGAAGAACACACTTCATAATCTGAAGATGGAAAAGGACAAATTTGTGGCTTCCTTCTTCACAAATATCTCTCAAGCAAGAGATCAGCTCATGAGCATTAGAGTAATTGTCAATGATGATGATCTCATTCAGAATGTTGTTGATGGTATTCCATCTTCATGGGAGACATTCTTGGCCACTGTAAATGGTTGAGAAGTGCAACCTAACTTTGAAATATTGTGTCATGATTTCCTTCAAGAAGAATGGCCAAAGCAAAACTGCTTCCTCCAAAGAAGAGAACATTTCTCTTACAAAAATAATGAAGAGATGAATGAAATGGTTTTCTCAAAATAAGTTTCCTCATCAAAAGGGAAATGAATACAACACGAACTTTGATAAATCTAAAGTAAAATGATTCAACTACAATAAGAAGGGCCAGTGTGCAAGAGAATGTTGTGCAAAGCAAATAGGAAAGTTCAAGGGTAGATTTCATGCTTCTACTGCTACAGAAGATGAACCTAAAAGAAAGAATTCTTCCAATGATCAGGAGACAAGGAAGGAGTACCATCTGGTCTCAGCTCTATCTAGATCCATTACCACTAGTGTTGAGACATGGATGGTGGATAGTGGTGCATTAAAACATATGACTGGATATAGGAGCATTATCGCATATCTGAAGGAAAAGAAGTTCACCTGTCAGGTGGAGCTTGGAGATAATGCCACCTATTTGGTCCAAGGAGTTGGATCCACTTCTGTTCAGTTGAATTCAGGTAATGTACTCCATGTTGATGATATTATGTATGTTCCTAGTCTGAAGAAAAAGCCATGTCTGTTTCAGTTCTAGAAGATAAAGGTTTTAGAGTAATATTTATGGACAACAAAGCGCTCTGGTGGCCTAAGAATTTAGACTTGAATTCTACAACTGTGATTGGAGTTAGAGATGGAGGTCTCTACAAAGTTCCCGGAAATTTCATTAAATCCATAATCCATGACACAATCATTCCTTGTGAACTGTGGCATATGGGGCTTGGTCATCTTCATTTCAAAGCGCTACCTGGATTGCAGAAGATGGTAAAAGGTATGCATGTTTTTTAGTTTGATCATGATGGTATTTTTAGAGTTTGTGCTCTTTGTAAGAAAATCAAAAAGAGTTTTCCAAGCAATAATAAAAGATCAAGAGGGATCTTGGACTTGATCCATTCATATCTATGAGGTCCTATGTCAACGCCATCCTTCAGTGGTTATATGTACTATGTGCTTTTCATAGATGACTTCTATCACAAGTCATGGATTTAGTTTATGAAGGAAAATAGTGAAACTTTCAAAACGTTTCAAGAGTTTAAAGCGTTAGTTGAGAATTATACTGTAAAGCACATTTGTGGTTTGAGATCTAATAATGGAGGAGAGTTCGAGTCTCATGAATTTAATGATTTCTGTTGATATGTAGGGATAAGAAGACAATTGATTGTACCTTCCAATCTCCAACATAATGGGGTTGTTGAAAGAAAGAACGGGACAATCCCTGAGGCTGCAAAATATATGATGTGTGATTAGGATCCTCCAAAGCCTATAGAATCTATGTTCTAAGACAAAGGAACATTGAAGTTAGTAGAGACGTAACATTTCATGAAGAGGATTCCTTCAGGCATTCAAAAGAACTTTAGTGTGATTCATATATGGAGGAGCATGAGACTCCCATGATGGAGGATATTGTTTCTAGTTCTCCTCATTTACACATTGAGAGGGAGAAACCATAAGAGTCCTTAGATCTACTTGATCCTTAAGAGATAGTAGAATTGGTAGAAATCTCTCATGATTAACCTCCTGCTAAGAAGAGACATGCCTAGTGTCGATACATTCTACAAGAGGCGAAAAAACATGGAGCGCCATCAAGCACATCCAGAGAGTGAAGGAGACCTAAAATATATTCAAGATATGTAGCACAAATGAGTCACATCAATGATTCAAAACCCACCACCTATGAGGAAGTCGCTAAACAACAAGTATGAAAGATACCATGGTGGAAGAATACAAATCCATCATGAAAAAATGAGGTGTAGGAAGTGGTTCTTAAACCATGAGGGAATTTTGTATCAACTTCCAAGTGGCTTTATAAAATCAAACATGCAATTGATGGAAGTATTGAAAAATACAAAGCAAGATTTATGGCTTGCGTTTTCTCAAAGAAGGAATAAACTAAGATGAGACATTCACTTCAATGGTCAAGTACACCACTATTTAAGTCGTGATTTCACTTGCGTCAATTCTGGGGTGGAAGCTTCACCGGTAGATGTAAATATTTCCTTTCTCAATGGTGAAGTTGAGGAAGAAGTATACATACAACAACTTAAGGGGTTTGTAGTTCAAGGGAAGGAGTTATCCCATGTATGCAAACTCAAAAAATCCTTGCATGGGCTTAAGCAAGCCCTAAGGGCATGGTATTCAAGGATTGATAACTATCTTCAGAGCTTGGGCTTCTCCAAATGCGAAGCTGATCCAAACTTGTACTTCAAGGTTGTGAAGAACTAACCACTAATCTTGGTTCTCTATTTTGATGACTTGTTCCTTACTAGAGAGGAACAATAGATAGCTCAGTGCAAGAGGGAGCTCACTTTTGAGTTTGAAATGAAAGACTTGGGTCTTATGCACTAATTTCTTGGTATTAAAGTCTGGAAAAGGAAATATGAGATCTCTCTTTCACAAGGAGAGTACACAATTGATGTGCTGCGCATATTTGGTATGATGGACTGTAAGTCCATGTCTACATTAATGGTTTCTAATATGAAGAAACTACATGAGTCAGATTCTGGATTGGATCTAGTGGATCCTACCATGTATAGACAACTCATTGGTGCCTTGATGTATTTGATACATTCTAGACCTGACATATGTTATGTTGTGAGTATTTTGAATAAGTTTATGTCTAAGCGAACACATAGACATTGGGTTGTTTTCAAGCATGTGCTTAGATACCTTTAAGATATTATTGCTTACAAACTAATATATGCTTCCAGCGGTGGAGTGATGCTACTTAGTTATGTCGACTTTAACTGGGGTGGTAGTATTGTGTAATGAAAGAGTAAATCTGAATTTTGGTTTAGCTTGGGATATGCTATGATCTCTTGGTCCAGCAGGAAGCAGTGCTTTGTAGCCCAGAGTACTACATAAGCAGAGTATATTGCAGTTAGTACTACCTTCCAAGAAGTTGTGTGGCTTAGGAAGCTACTTGTTGGGTTGTTCAGTGAGAATCTTGAGACTATTGTCATTCGCTCTAACAATCAAAGCTACATTAAGCTCTAAAAAAACCCTATGTTTCATGACAAGTCAAAACACATTGAGATGAAATACTACTACATCAGTGACATGGTCCAGAGAGGTGTCATAAGACTTCAGTACATTACTACTAATGAGCAGATAACATATATGTTGACTAAGCCTCTATCCTTGACGAAGTATAGGTACTTCCAAGACAAGATTGGCATGGCATAGAATGCTTCCCTGGTTGAGAGGGAGTGTTAAAGTTACATGTTACAACAATAAAATAGTAATAAATAGGTAATTATTCCTAATAGTAATTAATAGTTTTAAAATATAGTTTATGAAGAGAAGTGTCTCTTCAATATGTGATGGCCAAGCCATATTTAAGGCAACCATATCCATTGTAATTTATCATCCATTCAATTATTATACATTTATACATTTAATTATTTGAAGATGGAACATCTTCCTCCCTAGACTTGGATACACACTGACTTAATCTGGATACGGATTATCCATTACACTGGATACGGTGTAACATTGGTATCAGAGCTATACTGCCCTTGGCCATTATTTACACTTTGTGTAAATTTAGTTTTTAGGGTTTCCCTAAAATATAGGACATTGTCCAAAAAATAAAAAAGAGAAAAATAAAACGTTAAAATAAGGTAAAGAAAAGAAAGATAAAAGTTAAAAAGAAAAGATAAAAGAAAAAAAAAGGTTAAAAAACAAAAGAAAGGAAAAAGAAAGTAAAAAAGAAAAGATAAAGTAAAACCAACATATGGTTTTGCTTTCCAACTTCAACGGAGGTTGCACCCCCCCTCATTCCACTTAGCCCTACAAACAAAAACAATATTAATAAAATAAATATTATTATAATAATATTAATATTATTATATAATATTTTATAAGTTATTAATCCACCTTTTAATAAAAATTTTAAATATAATATTTATATTTATTATTTTATTTCAACAAATTAAATAATTATAATTATTATTATTAATTCATCAATTATTTCAAATACATTAGTTGTCTTTTATTCCTCCATAAGTCAAAATAAGCTTCCAAATACACACATTTGCATAAAAGGACCCAATCTATGACGGAATTAAAAGACAAACTTGAGAAATTGGAAAAGGGAATCAAGGCCCTCATTGCCAACCAAGAAAAAATCAAAGAAGAAACGAAAAATAACAAGACACTTAAGAAAGAAATCAAAGAAGATGTTGTTCTAGTACTAGGAATAAAACTTGATGACAAAGTAGACATCATGCACAAGAAACAAAAAGAGTTAGATAACATGATGTGTGCGATGACACAGAACATAAGCACCATGGCACGTAACTTGAGCATCATGACACGGAACCAGAATACCATAAAGGAAATGTCACAAAAACTCAGGTCTAATATAAACCATATCAGTAACTCAGATATGTTGGACCACTATGTCAACAAAAATGAGAGTAACAAAATTGATCAAGACAATAAACAAGACAAGGAGACTAAATATTGTAGGGATGACCAAAATACCAATAATATATTTGATAAAGATGAGCTCAACCAAGATCATAATGAGAGTCAAGCCAATATCATTGAAAATAAGGACAATCCATACAATGACAAAAGATGGATCCTACAATATGCAAAGGAATCCAGGTCAAAGGAATCAGATATCGTATATTAATCTTCTACCTTAACTCTTCTACCACCCTGGAGAAACCTAAATGTAACACTATCAGGTGACTTCGAGTGTGAGAAGCCTCATGAAACGCCACTTCTCGAGATAACTCGTAAGGATAATAAAAAGAAAACATTTCGTGATGACATCCTAAGTATCGTAGGACAAGCGACTTCTAAAACAAGGTTTGATATGGTCAATCACAGAAATATTTCTCGTATTCATGTACAAGGAAAATGCAATAACAATAATAAACATAATGGAGTACAAATTCAAGTTACAAATGAAAGGAAGATGACAAACTATTGCGTAAAGAACAAGCACATACCTAATACCAGTTCTAAAAAAAACATAAAGGGAGTAATGACATTATTTCAACACAAAACGAGAATGAAAATACTACAACAATAATCTAAGCTTCAAGGACAAAGCTTTCCTAAGGGGAATGCAATGTTACAACAATAAAATAGTAATAAATAGGTAACTATTCCTAATAGTAATTAATAATATTAAAATATTGTTTATGTACAGAAGTGTCTCTTCAATATGTGATGGCCAAGCCATATTTAAGGCAACCATATCCATTGTAATTTATCATCCATTCAATTATTATACATTTAATTATTTGAAGATGGAACATCTTCCTCCCTAGACCTGGATACAGGCTAACTTAATCCGAATACGGATTATCCATTACACCGGATACAATGTAACATTACAACATCGTGAGTCATTCTCCAAGCCAATCTTGCATGCTAGGATTGGGCCTCGTGTGTCAAGATAGTGCCTTAGGGATCCTGAGTTGGACTTAGGAAACTTGGAGTAGATTCTTGAGTTGGACTCAAGATTGACTAAGCCTTATGTGTAAATGTTAAGCTTCATGTGTTGAGGTAATTGTTTTATATGTCAAAGTGATGATGTTGTACAATCTTGCTTGCCAAGGCTAAGGTCTTGTGTGTCAAGATAGATCTTCATGTGTTGAGGTGGTACCTCATGTGTTGAGGTAATGCTTTGCATGTCGAAGCATGATTGGTGTGTGATGTACTACTAGCCATGGTATTAGAGATGGATAAGCTATTAAGTCTCCTTTAGATATTGACCAACTCTAGAGTGAATTACTTTAGCAATATGACCACATAGAATGATAGTAGAACAAGATGATCACATCATTGGAAAAATCTCCTTATTATTTTTTATATGATAAATAAAGTAAAGTTGGCATAAGTCGACCATGTATATAAGACAAGAGAATAAAGATAAGATATGATAAGAGAGATCGAACTCGAAATTGCTCACTCTAGTGATGATAAAGACTTCAATTAATTAAAATAGAACTCGAATTATTCACTTCAGTGATGTTAACAAAGAAGTATTCAATCAAATAAGAGAGAACTCAAAGTATTCACTTCAATGATGTTAACAAGAAATACTTTAGTTAAAATAGTTTGCTAAGTGTTAACAAAGAGGATGTAATTAACTAAGTGTTTTCCATGACGACACTCGAGTTAAACTAAAAGGCGACACTTGAGTTAGCATCCTAACTAAGTGGTCTAGCATGCAATTGAAGGGAGAGTTCATCCTAAAGTCAGAAGACAAAGATATATGTCGAGCATGAGAAGGATTATGCACTTGTTATGCAGGATTGATGAGATCAATGTGCAAAGCGAATAAGACTTGAAGGCATTCACTATTTTGTGCATGTGACCAAAATTGGTGAATTGGTTTAGTACAAAATATGTTGTTGGGTTCTTATATGATTCTCTCTTCTCTCTTGTTATAATATTGCACCTGGGGTGCTTGGTATTTCTTTGTGATAATTCATCATGGGTGCTTGATGTAATCTGCTCATTGTAAATACATTCTCTGCTATCTATCATTATACTAAGGAAGATTTTGTTAGGGTTTCCTCCCTCAAGTAGTAGAGGGTTTCCCATGGTAAATATTGTATCGCATGTGAATGTTTATGCTTTTGATTATCAAGTACTACTATAATTATGCATTAAGATAACATAATTCAACACATCTAGAGCTACTAGTGTAGCCCTGCTCGAAATTATTTAGATTCTTATTAACCAACTACATTTACAAATGGGGTCGTTTTTTATAAATAATACAAAGTGTTAAAGATAAAATTGCAACTCTCCATAGATGATAATAGCATGATAAAAATAAAAAATAGATCACGGTCCACTCTGTCATGATTCGATCTAGAAAAATCATAGGAAAGGATCAGATAGGCCATTCCATTAATTTGCCAAGTTTAGGAAAACGTTTGTCCGCAACAAAATTCTGGAAACATAATATTCAAATATCGGAGCACAACTACCAATTGATTGCGAATTTTCAATAACCACTTGAGTTGTTAGGTAAATGGACCCAGGGATGGAATTTGACAGGTAAATTCCCATCATGGATTAATTTACCCGTCAAATACAGCTAAGATTTTACCGAGACGTCAAATTCAGGCTTAGAATACAGAAAACGTTTTAGATTTTGGTTGTTATCGGGAATTTTGACGGATGTTCACCATTTGAAATTCTTACCCTGAATGGACCCATTTTGGAAGTGAGTTTCAATCGATTTTTAATATTCCTCGTTTTTTTCTCATAAATGAAGCCCGAAGCTCACTACTTAGAAAAATGAGGTGAACCAGAATTTGTTTGAGATTTTTTACTGTTGACTTGGATCTTGAAGACGCAACCTAATGAACCATGATGAGAGCTAAGAACACATGTACACAACCCATATGTGATAGCCTACAACTATGTGAATTGATAATCCTTGTTTGTCTATAGTGCAGGAACCAACTACGTACCAAAACCAACTCAAGTGCCAAAACTACTTCTAGTACTAAAAGGGTTCGTTATTAGTAAATCAATTCAAAACCTCGTTTCAATAGATTAAAAACATTCAATAAAGAAGAAATCATTTAACATTTACCTCCTTAAAACTTTGATAACTAAAGTGGACAAAATGACATGATTACAAGGTATAAAGAGGGCTGATAAGTGTTCAAAATGTAGAAAATAGGTTAAGTGGTGAACACAAATATGGTAATTCAAGTAACCAACACCTCCCTTCCACCTTTAGTTTGAGGAAGTGAATACATAGAGAACAAAATTATATAGCTATGATCAATAAGGCTAATTAATTTTAAATGGTGAGATAACTGGAAAATACAAATATATGACATTTTTGTAATTTATTAAATCAGGGAATCCATGAGCAGAGTTGTCATAAAAATTTATGAAAATAAACATCAAGGAAAGAGTTAACCTCCATCGACAAAGTTCAAGAGTTGGAAAAAATACGATAGATAAGCCAAGTGTGTGGGTGAAGATAGAGGCATTTGATAAAGTATAAGGTGATGATATGTTGTTATTCTACTAATCCCAAATGTAGCTTATACATACTAGACCCATACCAGGGAAGTTGAAATAATAATATAAAAGTACTTATCACCGCTTACTAATTTACATTTTTTTTCAAGTTAATAGATTCTCATTTCAAATAGATCCAACTATTGTTGAAAATGTAATTCGAAATATATTCTATTGTATATTATTATTGTATTTTTATTGTACCTCTGTTGGAAATGTTTTTCCTCCATTCAGTGATGTCATTATTGTATTTGGTCATCGAGGTAAAACCTCCATTATAAGTCAGGGCAATAGTCCCTAGAAGAAACATTGTAAAATGTATTTTGAGTCTCCCAAGAGGGAAGTCGGCCCTGTTAGGTTAGGAAGTCGACCCCATTTATGTTTTAGGTCAATCACTTATAAAGTATAAATAGGGAGGCACCCTCCCTCATTTGGACATGTTCACTCACTCAAGTTCACTCAAGCGAGAGAGAGAGAGAGAGAGAGAGAGAGAGAGAGAGAGAGAGAGACAAGTGCGCCAGTGTGAGAAGAAGAAGAAGCTATCGAATATATCTTTTCTCTAGGTATTCTATCTTGGTTTGACATTGTACTTAGTGACAAAAATATTCTAAAGAATTTTACGGTTTCTCCTTTATGGTTTCCCTGAGGAAAATATTTGTGTTCTTGTATATTGTTGTGCTTGTCTATCTTTCAGTATAAACATTTAACTTAATTGAATTAAAGTGCAAACTCTAACATGGTATCAGAGCCACTATGAAAGAAGGCACTGTGCAGTTGCGGAAACTAGGGCTTCCAAGTTCTAGCAATCCTCTCCACAATTTTTCCAAAAAAGAGGGCTAAGATAACTCGCCTCAAGGAGGTGCATCTTTTGGTGGAGGAAGATTTCAGATAGGAGAAGTTTCAATTTTGACCTAATCACTACTACTGGAGGAAACTATGGCATCAATTTTTTGAAGGTCCTTTCCACATAATTTGATAAAGGACCTCAATGGACAACTCACCTCAAGGAGTCACATCTCTCTATCTAGACATAATTCCAAAATTCCAAGTTTGGAAAATTAGGATTTCTCTATGGAACCCTAGGTCAGCTAGGTTCAGAATCAGGTTGGGCATCTCAAATTGGTAAGATCTATTTCGATGTTATTTTGATTTGAGGTTCTCGTATCAAGATGATGAATCACACCAAAGTTGAGGATAAGCTTGAGGGAGAAGATAACTTCTGAGCATGGAAGTATAGGATCTCTCTTATCCTTGAAGAAAATGACCTAGACAAATATGTAAATGAGGAGGTTCCAGAACTAGAGGGAGAAGAGGAAAAGGAAAACCACAGGAAGAATATGATAAGAGCTAAAAGGATTATTGCAGTCTCTATCAAGGACAAGTTCATCCCCTAGTTATCATCTTTGAAGACTCCTAAGAAGATGATTGATGCTTTAACCAATATTTTTGAAGGAAATAACATCAACCAAAAAATTACCCGGAGGAATCAACTCAAGAATGTGAAGACTCAACATTCAGAAACCATTCAATCTTACTTCACAAGGGTTTCTCATATTAAGGCCCGAAATTAGAGGCCATTGAATAAAATATTGAAGAAGGTGAGATCGTGATGAATACCTTGAATGGACTTCCAAGGTCACAGGATTCATTCATTCAAGGTATATGTGCTAGAAAGAAACTAATCAAGTTCAGCAAATTATGGGAGGAATGCACTCAAGAATAATCTTGATTAGTATCAAGAGAAGAGAAGAGGGGAGAAATTGATTATCAAGCTCTAACAAATCAGGAAAATAATAATCAAGGGAAGAGGGAGGATCACTCTCACAAAAGACGCAAGAAATTCCAAAAGAATCATAGACCAAGAAGGGACTACACAAATCTTAGATGCTACACACGTGATGAGAAAGACCACTTCTCAAGAGATTGTCCTAGAAACAAAGGATCCTCCAAGACAAACAAAAAGAAGAGGCATCATGCTCACATTGTTGAAGAGGATGAACCAGAAAGGAAAAGAAAAAAAGAAGATTCCTCAAGTGATGAGGAATATGTACATTAATCTAGAAAGATTCAACCCATGATGAAGAAGAACCTCTTATCCATATAAGTATTTGTATAAGAAGGGATGCAGTTGCGAATGAAGAAGGGACACTCATATTCAGAACCAATAAATAGTCCCATGTGATCTATGGTATAGAAGACTTACTCAGCATGAGAAAGACATACACAGGTCCTCAAAATCAGATGATGAAGTACATTGGACTGTCAAAGATTCCAAAAATTCCTACAAGAAGACAAGGATCAAGAGGGAGTCCACCAAACAAACAAACAAATATAAGTATTTGAACTGGCATATGATATTGTTTATATGTTTATATGTTTATATGTTTATATTCCTAGATTTAGAAAGTGATTATGCATGCCAAAATAGTATACTACTATATGAATGTGATGGGTAAGTAGCCTATGGTGTTGTACAACATTCCATTGCTACTTATCTAAAATGAAACATATTTGTTGACATGTTGGGAATAATGCACTCTCTTAATAATGACCTGGTAGAAATATAAGGCATCTAGAAAATTACCATATATATACGGGATATGGATAAAATGTTGCATTGGCTCAAATAGTTGCATGACTATGTGACATATGGCTTTATTAATACGTTTTGAAAAATATGAAACATATATAATCATACAACTGAATTTGACTTGTAGGAAAGATCGTGTACAATCACCTACAAGAAAAGAAGGATGAGACGTGTTTCTAAGAACAAGTGATGATGATTCAACTACAACACTAAAATACGATTCACTCCAACAAATTGGAGAGGAACCTAAAGCTCACAAGGTCAGAGACACCATGACAGAAGAAAGAGCTTTAGAAGAATCATGATATGACAGAGTCGCAGAGAGTGGTAGATCCACCTCAAAAGGTGAACACATACAAGAGAATACCAACTTTGGCATGAGAGATCATCCAAGATGAAGAAAAGTATGGTGCTCCAGACGAGAGTTCCATAGAAAGTAAGAGACCTAGAACACACTCCAATTATGTGGCACTATTGTGCGACATCATTGATGCAGATCCTTCCAGCTATGAAGAAGCAACCAAGAAGAAAGAGTGGAAGGATGCTATGATCAAAAGAGTACTAGTCAATCATGGAGAATGATGTCCATGATGTTGTTCAGAGACCTAAAGGGAACTCTGTAGTGTCTTCCATGTGGATCTACAAGAACAAGCATGCAAAGATGGTAGCATCAAGAAATATAAAGCAAGATTCGTGGTTTCTCTCATAAAGAGGGAGTAGAATATGGCGCGACATGCTCCATTGACCAAACATGCTTCTATAGTAAAGAAGAAGTGCATATCAACCAGAGAACCACATGTGCATAGAAGGCTTTGTATAGGCTTAGAAGGCACCCATGGGATAACACATACAGTTGCTTGAATATCACCTAGAGTGATGGAGCTCTCATCCTTTGCTACAAGGTCAAAGATGGAATCCTACAGAGGATGAGAAAATCATAGATGGGTGAAAGAGGAAATTTTAACAAAGCTCGAGATGGAGGATCTTGGTATCTAGTGACCTTGAGAGATGACATAGACGGATACATAGAAGATCTGTAGTAGAGGAGGCTACCTATCACTCCAGTACAGAAAGTCTCAATATATAGAGTAGAAAATGTAGAGGGAGGATGGTGCTCTGCTTCAGAGGGAGTGACTACAGAATATCTCAGAGTTCAAGAATCTTGACATGATTCTTGGGTGTGGTAGAATCCATAGGATATTTTCCTTAGCCAAGGAAAATGTGTGGTTGAGATCATGAAGATATTTGAAATGTTGGATTGCAAGGCTACACCATTGGCATCGAACTTGAAGTTGCGGCGTGATCCTACTTCATAGATAGTTGATGCCATAGTCTACAAGTAGATGATTGGCTCATTGATGTACTTGACGAACATGAGGCTAGACATATGCTTTACTATGAAAACATCGAGTCAGTTTCTAACTGATCCAAGACTTGTTCACTTGGTTGTTGTAAAGCAAATATTGAGGTACCTGAAGGGTACAATCAAGTATGGGCTCAGATATGTGAAGGATTAGAAGATTAACCTACATGGTTATGTTGATTCAGACTGGGTAGGCAGTGCCATAAACAGAAAGAGCACTTCAGTATGTTGCTTCAGTTTAGGATCTGTGGCGATCTCTTGGTTTAGCAGGAAGTAGTCGAGTGTGGCACTGAGTACAACCAAAGCAGAATACATTACAACTTGTTTGGCTAGTTCTAAGGCAGTATGGATTTGGAGGATATTGTTAGATTCTTTTGATCTCAAGTTAGAGGTAAATTGTATCTTATGTGACAACCAGAGTTGTGTAAATTTGTCAGAGAACCCAGTGTTCCATGAGAAGTCGAAGCACATTGAGATCAAGTATCACTATATCCAGGACATGGTGTAGAGAGGAGAAGTAAAATTGTAGTATGTTGTGATGAACGAGAAAATAGTCGGTGTCTTGACCAAGCCTCTAGCGAAGAATGAAGTTGGAATACTTCAGGGATAAGCTTGGAGTTGTATAGATCGGTGTCTATCACAAGAAGAAAGTCCTAGATGGTGCTAGTCTTGCTTTCAGTATGAAATAGGACCGACCTTGCATAGATCTGCATCCAGTATGAAACAAGACTGACACTACAGAGATCTGCATTCAGTATGAAACAAGACTGGCCCTACGAAGGCATCGAGTATGAAACAAGACTGGCATTGCAGAGATTCACATTCAATATGAAATAGGACTAACCCTGCGAAGGCATCCAATACGAAATAGAGCTCGCACTACAGAGATTGACATTCAATATGAAACACGATTGACCCTACAAAGGCATCTAGTATGAAACAAGACTGACACTACAGAGATCGCATTCAGTATGAAACATGAATGACCCTGTGAAGGAATCCAATATGAAACAACACCGACATTACAAAGATACGGATTCAGTATGAAACAGGACTGACCCTGCGAAGGCATCTAGTATGAAACAGGATTGGCACTGTAGAGATTCGCATTCAGTATGAAATGGGACTAACCATGCGAAGGTATCCAGTATGAAACAGGACTGACAGTGCGAAGATGTACATCCAGTATGAAAAATGACTGGCACTGTATGCGGTACATCCAACATGAAAAAGGGTTGGCACTATATGATATGTTGATGAAGTCCTAGATGGGATCTAGGCCTACATCCAACATGAAACATGGATGGCTCTATAGAAATTATGAGGACGGATAGATTCGATTAATTCACTAGTCAATGGTCGACAAGATGAGTGATGATGATGATGTCCAGAGACTGTGTCTAGTTGTGACGATGACCAGGTCAAGAGATTACCTTCCTAGTTAAGAGGGAGTGTTGTTGAAAATGTAACTTCGGAGGATATTCTATTGTATATTATTATTGCATTTTATAGTACCTCTGTCGAAGATGTTTTTCCTCCATTCAGGGATTTCATTATTGCATTTGGTCATCGAGGTAAAACCTCTGTTGTAAGTTTGGTGTCCCTAGAAGAAACATTGTAAAATGTATTTTGAGTCTCCCAAGAGGGAATTCAATCTTGTTAGGTTAGGAAGTTGACCCCACTTAGGTTTTAGGTCAGTCACTTGTAAAGTATAAATAGGGATTCAACCTCCCTCATTTGGACACACTCACTCACTCAAGTTCACGAGAGAGAGAGAGAGAGAGAGAGAGAGAGAGAGAGAGAGAGAAGTGCGCCAGTGTGAGAAGAAGAAGAAGTTGTCGAATATATCTTTTCTCTAGGTATTCTATCTTGGTTTGACATTGTACTTAGTGACAGAACTATTCTAAAGAAGTTTGTGGGGTTTCTCCTTCATTGTTTCCCCAAGAAAAATCTTTATGTTCTTTTTTATTATTGTGCTTGTCTATATTTCAGTTTAAAGATCTAACTTAATTGAATTAAAGTGCAAACTCTAACAACAACTTTTGGAGGACAAAGGAATTTCTAAACGATAATTATTGGATGACACTAAAGAAGTTGTTGGTTAACCAATATATGAGGCTGAGTTTATCAAACTAATGTTGTTGAATTTTAGGGTTTCCTAGAAGGTGGATAATGAGTTAAAGATTGCAAGAAATGAAAGAAACAATGGCTAAAAAATTAGAAATTCCATTATTGTTTTCTTCTTCTTCTTCAAGTATTAGTATGCATAAGCATTTTCTTGAAATGCAACTTATGTTTGTATGTTGGTTAATTCCCTCACATGATTAAGCTGACTCATGTCTTGAATATTTCAGTGTAGCTTCTAGTGTTTCTCCTCAAGAGGCAATTATTGTTTCAAATGGCTTCATTATCTCTTGCTAGTTAGGATTTGTTTATTGTAGAATGCATTGTCTTTTCTAGTTGTAATCCTATTTAATTAATATAATATAACTATAAAGCCATTTACTTTCTTTGTTTTGTTTTTTTTAAATATGTGTTTTTTTTTGTATTTGGTTGTCATAGTTAAATAGACGATGGCCCTATTGGCCTAAGCGATAGATCCTAAGCTATGATACGATATGCAAGGCCTCTAGGCCTCACTTCTTTAATAAATACCATAAATTAATCGGCACGAATACACAATATATTGCAATTATTTAAGGACAACAACTACACAAACAACATTAGAAACATGCTTATAGCCGTGACAAAAAGAACAATAAGAAAAGTATAACATGCATTTAAACAATAATTTACTAAAAAGTATCTATTAAAATGTTGAATTTGTCCAAGAATGTAGTGGTATTCTAGCATCAACAAATTTCTATCTTCATGCTCCTTCAATGCCCATAATGGAATTAAGCCTCCCTTTTGTTCGAATGTGTTAATGGTGACCTAGTGATCTAATGCATATGCCTAAGGCATTTTGTAATATTTGATTATTAGGCTAAGTTATCATTCAATAACTACCTATATTATAAATGTACTACCCCACATGCGTCACAAGAATGCGATCTCCTACCCCTCTAAGGTATATAATGGAGGTGAAGGAGGCCTAATCGAGTACAAGACAATGAAATGTGATGCGATGTGATATATGTGTGGGGATTCCAAGCCTGTAAGATCTAAGAGTTTCCTTGATGAATACAATTTATCTTCTATGGGTGTTTCCCCATCCTAGGGTTTTACTACACAAACTCTAGTTTTTTTTCTTTCTTGCATGTTTTAATTTATTGATTTATCGGATGGTTGCAGATGAGATTATACTAGTTATATTCATGTTTATATGTTATTACATATTGGACTAATCTAACACCTTCCAACTAGGAGCGGTTTCCTAGCTCTAAGAAACTTTTTGGTTTCTTGGCCTTTTGTCCTTGAGACTCCAAGAACAATAATGCGCATTATCTCTAAGAAGATTGTCACATAAAAATATTTCTTCCAAGAATTTCCCCACCTCTCAACAAACTCCAACCTATCTATTTATTAAATTTCCATACATTTTCCCAAGCCTCCTCAACCACCCTCATTCATGGGCCATCAACCACCCCTTCTAGATTATAGGGAAAAATACAACTAAAATAAAATAACGAATTAAATAATAATAACATTAAAATATAATTAAAAGTCTTTATTCTCATGCTAACTTATAAATGAATTTTGACATTTCCCCCCAAATATTATGGCACCCCACCATTGCTATTTAAGTCATCATACCAACAAACAATCAAATTCAATAAGGGACTCAAAATTAGAGCCATTTAGGGATTTTTTTCGGCACTCCAAGAAGATTTGAAATCTTCTTCTAGTTTTTTTTGTTAGGTTTAGTGCCCTTGGCTCTGTCTTCCTCTGTGAGATGGTTGATGCCGATAACATTGATCAGTAGTTGTTTTGGAGGATTCGTTGTTGTTGTTTCTCAGAGGATAGGCCATTGTTGTCCTTAAACTCTTGGATTTTGTCTAAAGTTTTGCAGCTTGTTGATCTGGAGACATCGTGGAATTCATCTGCATTGTTTTGGTGCTGAGTGGGGATTTCTCCTCTGCGTAATTTGCAGGATTGGAAAAACAAGGACGGGATTCCTCTTTAGATTCTATTAGATCCAAGAAGCTCTTCCATTTATTGGATGCTTTCTCGGTTTTTGTAGTGTCTCGACTCTCTGCTTCTGGAGGATTGAGGTCAAGCCGTTGGTTCTTGCAGGCTGCCTCTCTGGTGCTTGCGTGGTGGCTCCTTTTTGTGGCCAATCTGCTCCCTTGCCTCTTCCTTTCCTGGTGGATCAACAACTGTATGGTTGCAGAAGCTTAGCGAGATTCTTTCTTATTGCTAATTTCTGGTGGTCGTTCGTATGGATTCTGGTGGGGTACCTCCACTGCCTCTTCCTCCTGACCTAGAGGATTTCAAGAGATTAGTTGCTTCTTGTGGAAAGAGGAAAGGAGGCCCTGCTCAGAAATTTGTCAAGAAAGTTGACATCCCATCTGTAGAATTACCTGCTAATCGGCCCTGTCGTTTGGCCTTAAATCTTGTTGAACATGGGCTAATTAGGAAATTCACTGGCATCTGGCCATCTCCTAAGGCCATTGATGGTTGGGTGTAGAGAAACTGGTGGACCTTAGTTTCCTATGGCATTCGAAATCATTTTGTTGGAAGAGGTTATTATGTTTTTCTTTTTTACTCCGCAGAGGACCGTGACCTTATCTTTCGAAATGGTCCATATTTCATGGGCCCTCAGGGGCTCTACTTGAACAAGTGGACCCTTGATTTTGAATCCCACTCAAGATGTTCCATCTACTGTCCCTGTTTGGGTAAGGCTCCCGCATCTTCCTTTATACTACTGGAACTCAAATTTCCTTGAAGCCATTGGGAACAATCTTGGTAAATATATTGAAAAGCCTGATCGGAAAGACCAATTCTCAAGCGCAAGAATATGCGTAGAATTCGATTTGGAGACAGGCTTGCCAGAGGAAATCAATTTAATAGTTACTGAGTGGTCTCATACCCAGGAGTTGGATTATGAACAAATTCCTTTCAAATGTAGATTCTTCCATGGTTACGGCCATTTTTCACGAAACTGTAAGAAAAATTCAGAAGAGGAAAGTGAAAATGAGAAAGATGACCTATGGACCCTAGTCCAGAAAGCAGGAATTTCCAACCAGGGCCCTAGAAAGAAATGTAAAACCGTGAAAGGTGACTTTGATGTTGGAAATATTCCTATTCCTCAGGATGTTGACATCTCCAAATCTCCTTCCAATCACTTTGTTGTCCTTAGATCTTTTGAAGTTATCCTCGAAGAAGGTGAAATGCAACAATTCGATGGGCAAGTGATGGAATCCGATGTAGGGAAAGTGATGGAATCATATGTAAACATAGTAACTCTGGATCAAGATGGTCCATCTTCATCGGATCCTCTTTGTACTGGAGAACCTTCCCTTGTTTCTCCTATTGGTGTTAGCTCTCGCCCTTCTTATCCAAACATTACTCGTAAGAAATCGACTGACAGCTCTGGATCTTCTGATGAATATTCCATTGAGCAGCTCTCCAAAAAGGCTGGCAGGAAGTCTAAGAAAGAAATCTGGGAAGAAGAGGTTGAGAGGTTAAAGACGCAAGGTATCCAATCCACCATCGAAATGTCATATGGGAGGAACAAGAGAACCAGGCCTCCAAAGAGAGTAATAACTCCCTCTAACTTGGGTAAGTAATGCAGATCGTCTCTTGGAACTGCAGGGGAACTTGGGTAAGTAATGTAGATCATCTCTTAGAACTGCAGAGGATTGGGGAACCCAATAAAAGTCGAAGCAAATAATTATTTAATGAGAATGGTCCCTTCTAAAATTCTCTTGCTTCAAGAGACTAAGGTTGAGGAGGAAGCTCTTCTTCTCTTAAGTAAAAATAAATGGAAACTGAACTCGGGAAAAGCTGTCAATGCTAGAGGCACCTGCGGGGGATTATCCACTCTATGGTGTGAAGAGAATTTTCAGTTAAAAAATTGGTTTTCCACTCAGCACTAGATATTTTCAAAGCTCTTTCACTACACTAGTAAGACCTCTATCGCCCTCTTTAATCTCTATGTGCCTATTAATTACATTGAAAAATAAGAATGCTGGAAATCGATATCAGAATTCCTAGATTTCAATTCTCTTGTAAATATAATATTAGCATGGGATCTTAACATTTCATTAGCTCCTAATGAAAAAAAGGAGGTCTACGAGGTAAGGATTATATGCATGATACAGTAGAGGAGTTGAGTCAAGTTTGGGATTTGATCGACTTAAAACCCAAGCTTCGGAGGTATACGTGGTCCAACCATAGAGTGGGTGCCGCAAGCATCTCCGCCAGGCTTGATCGGTTTCTTGTTCACAACCTATTGATTGATGGGAAAACCATTATCTCAACAAAAAATTTACCCAAGCTCACGTCTGACCACCACCCAATTTCGTTGTTGTTTGAAAAAGAAGAGGAACTTGGGCCAGTCCCATTCAGATTCATCCCCCTCTGGATTGAGAGAGTCGGGTTTATGGATGTGGTAACTCAGGCTTGGTCACAATATGTATTTGGCTTTCCCAGTTTTGTTTGGAAACAGAAATTGAAGAAAACCAAACTCGCGCTGAAGCAATGGGTCAAAACTCCTCTTCCCTCTCCTATGACCACCAAGAAATAAAGTGTGTCAGAACTAGCTGCAATTCAATTTGGTATGGAAGATAGAGATATTTCCATTTCTCAATTAGCTCTAGAAAAAATTGCCCAGTATAACACCTCTCAATCATTCAGATGGGAAGAGGAACGTCTCAAGCTAAAGTCTCAAAGCCTCTGGCTGAAGGCAGGAGATAAGAATACAACATATTTCCATCATCAATGCAGGGTTAGATTATCCTGAAATCATATCTCTGAAACCTCCACTGGTGAGGGGATCACAATTAAAGGTCAAGATCTTCTTAAACAGTCTGCTCTAGCAGGCATTTCAGCTTTTATTTCAGGATGATGGTCTCACTAATGAGGAAGTGTCTTCTGAATATTTGGATAATGTCCCTTCTCTTGTTAGTGCTTAGGACAACTATGTTTTAATGAAACCCTTATATGAAAAGGAAATTGTTGATGTAATCTAGGCTATGGAGTCGAATAAAGCTCCTGGGTCGGATGGCCTTTTCTTTCATTTTTGTAAAGTCTGCTAGCCTATCATCAAAACAGATTTGGTCCGTATGGTGATTTCCTTCCAAAAAAAGCAAAAGTAGGAGGGTGCACTAACTCTACATTTCTCGCCCTTATCTCCAAGGAAGTCAATCCTTCTTCCTTCGATAGGTTTCGTCCTATTTCACCATGTAATGCTTCTTACAAGATCCTTGCCAAACTCCTAGCTAACAGATTTAAGATCTTGCTAGGCAAGTTGATCTCTCCTTTATGGGGAATTGCGCCCTCTCTCTCTCCTCCACATGTGTGGGATCTCCTGGGAGCTCTGTGGACTGATGTGTCGGTTTATGGGTTGATGTGTCCGATTGGCTGATATCTGCATTTGGGATAGTGTTGGCAATTGGGTTGGATGGTCTCTCCCGGATCTTCCAGCTTGCCTTAATCCTTTAAAAAAATTGTTGCTCTCTTCTCTTTCTGCCTTGCTCCCATCCACATCTCTCTTAAAGATAGTTGGGGTTGGGGTATTGATGGATTTTACTCAATTTCCAAAGGATTCAACGCCCTTCAATCTCCCCATAGTTCATGCTTTTCACCTGCAATCTGGAAAATCAGTCTGGTTTCCCCATTATCTGCCGAAGGTTAATTTTTTTTCTTGGATGGTTTTGAGTAACAGGATTTTGATAGGTGATATCCTTGTAAATCGTGGCTTCAATGGTCCTTTTCATTGTTGTTTATGTAAAAAATCCTTGAAGACGGTGGATCATCTCTTTGTTGACTGCGTATTCTCCAAAAAACATATGGGCTCTGGTTATTCAAGGTATTAACTGCTTGTTTCCTCCTCAAAGTTCTGTAATGACTTTTTATCCTGCTTGGAATGATAGTCGTCCATCGAAATCGACCTCTGTTCTCCTACATAAACACTGGCACTCGATTTTGAAATTCACATGGTGGGCTCTATGGCTGGCAAAAAATAGTTGTATTTTCAACGATCAAAACCCATCCTCCCAGATCGTGGCCTTCAATTCTAAATCATGGTCTGCTGAATCTATTGGACAATTGTCGTCTTCTCCTCTAGCTTCATTGTGGAAGGACTCTTGTCCTCAAGCTACTGGGAATAAATTGATTTGCTCCAATCCTGTCAGTATTCCTATCTGGAGGTTTCGTGGGAATAAGGACGCATTTAAAAAAAATTGGATGAATTCCGCTTCAGCGGTAATTTTCTTTGATGGTGCTTCCAAAGGGAATCCAGGGGCCTCAAGAGCTGGTGGCTTGGTATTCTCACCTCAAAAATTGACCAAATTCAATTTTAGCTGGGGTCTTGGACCCATGACAAACAATCGGGCCGAAAACTACAGCCTACTCATGGCAACCCAGTTTGCTAAGGAGAAAGGTTTCAAGTCCGTTCAAATCTTTGGTGATTCTGAGATGCTAATCAAAAATTTAAATTCAGCTGACAACTTCAATAATTTTTCCTTGAACATTATTCTACAGAGAATTAGGATAATATTGAAATAATTTGACATGTCTGAAGCCTTCCACATTTTTCGAGACTTAAACAATCTTGCAAATGCCCTGGCTAATAAAGCATGTCTTCTTCCTCAAGAATTTCTTAGCATCAATGGGGAATCCAGTTATTTCCATCCTATTTCATAAATTTGCTTCATGCAGTTGTATTTTGTTCTTTATGGGATATCTCCTCTTCTCTGTAAGGCTCTGTGCAGCCTCTTGGCCTTTCGAAATATGTAATTAGGTTGATTGATATATGCTTGTTGTCACCTTTCACACACTTGGGTCACGTGGCAGAAATCTTCAAGCCACTCGGTGTGTCCTTGGGGGCAAGTCTCGAGTCAAGGTTGTCACCTTGTTCTTGACTCCTCCGTTTAGGCTCAACTCCTAATGAAGCCAAGGGGGGTAGACCCTATTAAGTTATTAAGGCAAAATTATTTAGTATGGTGACATTAAATTGAATGAGTTACTTAGGAGTTTGAAATTTAACCATAAACAACCATAGATGACAAGATACAAAATGAGCACACGAAAGCACAATGCTGAGACACAATATATATATATATATATAGCAAGAAAATAGCCAGTGCCTTAAAATGGAGTCAAAAGATAATCAATGTACTTGCATGTGCTTAAAGTGAATGTTTTGTGATTTCCTCTTGGTACATTTTAAGTTAATGTGAAATATGAGTTGATTAAAATTAGGTGAAAGGGGGGGACTCTAGATATACCCGAGAGTACTTGGAGTATGTCCAAAACTAAACCGTCACGGCTACCTGCAAGGAATATGTGGGCTGAATGGAGTCTCTGAGGCTATTGTTCATAATGCAACCACAGGTGTAACAGAGATCGGCGCCCCGAGGTCACTTTTCAGGAGTTCCCACTTCCTTTGGGTATTTTGCCACCGTAATGGTTTGATCTAGGTGTTGGATTTTCACATGATGGTTTGTCAATTTGGGAGAGTGAATCCTAATTATTCTAGTCACGCAAGTGCTTTTGATGCAACTTGACTGATCGGATGAACCGCAACCAAGTGCAGAGCATACACACCGAAGTCTTGTCAATTTTAGTAAATTTTAAGATAGGTGTTCTTGTTAAAAAGAAAACCCTCCAGGAACCTCTTTTGATCCAAGTGGATCTCAATCGGGGAATCAAGGAGGGGTTAATTTTATTATACCTGATGAAACAATTGATGAAAAAGAAAACAAAGATACACAATGTCGGTTTTCTAGTTAGTCCTACCACACATCTCTTTCCCCTTTCGGGTTAATCGAGAAGTCGTGGGGTAAGTATTAAGATTACTTTGAAATCTCAGATATGGAATATGGAAATGATAATAAATCAAAGTATACTACCCTGCAGATTAGAACTACGCTAGATTGAAAAGAGATGAACAAAAAGTAAAAAATTGACACAGACGCAAATCCCCCCAGGGGGGATGGTGAATAGGCTTGAAAGAGCCTATTCGAAAGGACCTTTTCTTTTTATTAGCAACGATTTACAATATCAACAAATTGAAATTGATGCACTTTTGTCCTTGTTGTCTGGGATCCAAAGGCTTACAACAAGCGTGTAACAAGCTAAAATCAAAACACGACGGTGGGGGAAGCTTCCGGGAAGCTCTGTTTCGTCAAAGAGTCGGAAATTGGGCAGAGTCTCCTTCTTTTTTTTGTTAGACCTGCTAAAAAACAACAAGCAATTAAAATCAAATGTGCCCAAACACACTTTAAAAGTGTTTTAGGTCACCACACTAGTTACCGAAAAAAAAAACTTAGTAAAAATTTGTTAAGTTGGGGTAATCTAGTTTTGCAAAAAAAGGAACCAAGGAAAGCAAGCTTTCTTTGGGATCTTGGCTTGTTGTTTGGGAAGCCAATGAGATGTGCACTTTTATTGCAAAATATGAAACTTTAAAGTACAGCAAAGGAAACTACCTTAAAAGAAAGCTACAAATTTTCTTTAAAATGCTTGCAAAAAAGAGGATAATTTCAGCTAGATCTCTTAAAATATGACTTTATATGCAAAACGGAACTGATATCTAAACTTAAGAAAGGATCTTACTAACTAGATCTATATGTAATTTTCTTTGTGAGACAGATCTAAGCAACAAGATTCTTTAAAAGTAACCAATTTGAAGAAAAATTAAGATTTTGAAGGAGGAAGAGAGAGAAAGAGTGTTGGAAGCCTGGGAATGTTGGGATTTGGAGTCTACTTTGGTGGAACACCAAGGGACTATGTCATTCAGAAGATCTTGAAGATGAGGAAGATGCAAACCAGCTCAACCTCTTCTACGGGCGATATCACCTGCAACTTAGAAATCCTTGCACAAACAGATGGTTAAAGCATAGGTGCTGCTGGAAGAGATAATTGGAAAGCATGCAATTAAACTTAAAGTACATACAACTCCAATAGATCTGAAACAAGCAGCAGTAAGAGCATAAATCAAACTAGAATAAACTCTTACCCTAACAGGAGGGAGCTCTCTCCTTCAAGGCCAACAATTAACCAGCAAAAGCAGTGATAAATAACACAGATTATACCTCATAAGCAATTGACAATCACCATCCACACATGAAGAGCATTACACAATATATCTTGCCTCCAAAGCTTCTTTATTCCAAAATAATAAACAATACAATACAAGAGCAACAACACCTCAATCCCAGTTCTAACTAGCTTGGAAGAGGCTGCTTGTGCTTTGATTTATACAAAAACTAGGAGATCCAGCCCAGGGGGGGGCGTAAATCCCAAGGAGACAGATCAAATTAGCTGATGGAGAGTCAATCAATGCAGATATGAAGCTGAACTGAGCCTACTTGTCAATCAGGGGCTTGATTGAGCTGACACATTAACCCATAAACCGACACATCAGTCCACAGAGCTCCCAGGAGAGCCCACACATGTGGAGGAGAGAGAGAGAGGGCGCAATTCCCCAAAAAGGCTGCTGAAGATCAACCCTGGATCTGATTTGATCACCTCCTTCAGTCAAGGATTTGTCAGATCCAGTCAATCTGGTTCAGATTTGACTGATTTCAATCAAATTGGCTAAGAATCCACTGATCTATGATTCTAGATTTGCTCCATTATTCATCAATTTATTAATTAAAATAATCAATAATTGTTTTTTTTGGGATTTCTGACCTGAGTGATGGAAAATCACTCAAAACTAGGAAATAGTGGGTCCATGGGTTTACATGGTGCTCTTAGCTTGAAAATGAGCACCTACATGACTAAAACTGATTATTTGGCCCACTTTTATTACAAAATCAAATTTTCCAATTAAACTATTAAAAAATAGCCTAAGTTTTGGAAAAATTAGAATTTAATAAAAAACATTAAAAAAATTAAAAAATTAAAAAAATTAAAAAACCTAGGGAGACTTAGACATGTTCATATGACTCGACCATGATGTCTAGCATGTTTATACATTGACACATAGACTCTAGTAACCTCAATAGGCCTAAATGCCAAGCCAACCACCCCAACTTTGGAGGTATGGAGTGAAAAACTCAAAAATTATCAGTCGTTTATTCAACAACCAATAATAACCAAGGGAAAAAACACCCTGGGCTGATCGGATTGACAAATAAAGTCTAAGAGACCGAGTCTTTTACAAACACTATCATGCTAGAACATTTATTACAATTCCCCCATGGGGTATGAACATGCAATATAATACAACAAGCACTTCCCAGAAGTACTTTCGAAGGTCTTCTGAAGTCCGAACAAGTTATCCCTGTCTGGTTCACCAGGCTCACTTGATAAAAAACCACTAAGTACAACTTAGGTGGTAACAATGCCAAAAAAGACCAGTATCCTTCTTCAAAATAAAATTACCCGTTTGTGTTAAAAAAAATCAGTAAGGGTATTTAATGCTACTAAATATTTATATGTATTCAATATACTTCCCATGATCCTTAGACCATTCATCTAGTGATTGATACCTCAATCGATTATACTAGTGTACATGTGCAATGTATGTATACTTAGCTAGTGCATACATATCATGCACATGTATTAATTACAAACAATCATTGTCCCTAATGCATAGTTCCTGTATGTTCTCACCCAAGCATGCAAGACAACAATCAATAATCACACATCTAACAATCTCGCTAACTATTTTATAATAATTCAATACAAATTGCACAACATACTCATATCAACACACATGATTAAAGCAAGATTTTTAACACACACAAGTAACCCAGTTGTTATAACTAAATTACAACAACATTCCAAAATACTTTGAACAATCCTTCCTTCCTAACCTACTTCCATATTCCACATCCTATCATTTCCTCTGATGGAATATGCTGGAGTGTCAACTATATTGACCCAACCTTAGATAGAACCCATAAGTGGAAGTGTTGACTATATCGACCAAGCTTCCCCAACAAGCAACTAGTAGTCATCAACACACAACTTGGGGAGCGTGGCTCAACACATCCCTCCCATGGCTCTAGGTTTTAAAGGACATGCTCTGGGTAATACCTCCACCCCTCCTGATATAACTAGGTTCAATACCTTATATTGAGCCACTATTTAGCCATATTGTGCAATTATTGTTCTTATAGTCACACCATCGAACAACCATTTTGGGCAAGTTGTACATCCTGTCAAAACCACACTTACCCACAAATCATGGTAGTGTTTGAAATTGTAAGAGAAACTTGTAGTACACATTATTTTCATGATGTCTACGACATCCAATTTACCTCATTACTACAATCATTTGACTATTATATAACTCATCATCCAATAGGTTACTCAATAATAACTCAAAACCATGTGGATATTAAAAAAATCACACATCAATATATTATGTATTGATGTTAAAATAATAAACCTATGTTTATTTATACCATGCCTCACGTTTCTTATACATTGACAATATCGTTTTGAGGTGGTATCCATGTACCAAATTTCCACCTTTTAATTTGCATGTTTAATGAACTTTCAAATATATCATTATCATGAATACATAATAATAAAAATAGCATCCTACAGTATATAAACATGTATATATGCCCACCTATAAGTGTCTCATTAGCTTGGCTCATCAAAATAGAAAGTAAGCAAAACAAAGTATTAGGACAAGTGATAATATGTTCTAGCCACGTAATGTTAAATGTGGGGAGTTACAATGTCCTTAATGAGAACCACACTAGCTAGCCACTAATCATCAAAACTCAAGCAATAATAAGTGATGATGTTATCCAACACTTATTTATGTGCATGTAAATATAGCTCAACAATTAATCAATTTGCAATCTCCTAAAATTCCTACGAATTCTTTCAACGACAAGGTAACCATTATGAATATAAACTAGTTTGTTATTTGTAACACTGAATGATTTGATTTATAATCTTTAGATGTTAGTCAACTCAAAAGTCTCACTTGCAGAAATCATATGTAAATACTCCAACTTCAACTCAAGCTTTCAATACAAGGAGATGCTCATCTATATAAGGTATCCCCAAAGTGACTTGAATATCATATGTGATGCTTTCACAAGTGAAGGGAATGTCTCATACGAATCTTACACTAATCAAAAGCTTTCACAATTAAAAGGAGGAATGAGAGAAGTCTTTTAGTAAAACATGTTAAAAATTATACTTTCAAATGAAAAGAACCACAAATTATCAAATGCCTTCAACTGTAAGGTGACAAAGCGATGGGAGGATGTACAACCTCAAAATAACCCAAAAGTAGCATACACCCTCCTAGAGATGGATTGGTAGTGTATGACCTCCAATTATCTCACACACATTATGTGGAAATCGATGGTTGTGGATGCCAACAATATCAAAGTTTGGATTTAGGTTGCTCTTTGCAATTAAATTTAGAAACTTAGTTTTTGAATTGCAACAACTATCTCATGATAGCCCTTGATCTTTTAGAATTTAGAGTAAAATGAATGGTTGCTAATTCAACGTTGTTGTTATTCACATTAGACAAAAGAAAATTAATTTTCTAAGCATAAGCTTTCCAAATACAACCAAGTGATAACAACATGGTTCTCAATTTTGAAAGGCATGGATGAAAATGATCTTAGAGTTATTGGCATTTACTAATCGCCAATGGAAAATTAATTTCTAAATAACAACAATAAATATATAATTTGCAATTATTCATACACACCATTGAGGCATTAAAAGTAGCATATTGAACATAAATAAGAGCAACATATTGCACTCATGACATTTACACAATAGTAAAATTAAACACACCATAAACATAGAGATTTACCTTGGAAATCCAAACATGAAAACCAACTCAAATAATTGCTTAGTCTTCATTTTGACAATCCTAGGTTACAATGCAACTCATGGCTCTATGGACATTCAACAACTTACACAACTATGCTCTTGTGCATCCTCGCCTCTTGCTCAACAAAACCCCCTTTGTTAGTGGATTGCCATAAGATATAGGCAAAGATGGGGGTAATGGGAAGGCCAAACATTTTTGTCCTTTCATTTCCCCTTCCTCAACTTTATCTCCTAATTTTCTTTTCCTTTTTCCTTTCTTTCTTTCTTTCTTACATTTACTTTACTTTATTACTAAATTGTTTTTTTCTTGTTTTCTACCTTCATGAATTGTCGACTTTGTGTTGAGGTACTGAGTTTTAAAGCCATTCATGTTGTTTGAATCCATTTTGGATCAACCTGTCAGTGTTGTTCGAATCCATTTTAGATCAATCTCTCGATGTTGTTCTACATATTGAGAGCTTTCTAATGGTGGAAATTTTACCTAAACCAAAGTTTATATGTGAAAGTTATGCCTCCCATAAGTTGACGTATCCTATTAATCATCATGGTACTGAGTGAATGCCACTTCAACACCCATTACTCACACATGTGCAAACTTTCATGAAGATTCTAAAGGGTCCAAAATCCTAACATTGATTTGGTGTTGAGGGATGCAAAAACTCTAACCTTAATCCCAAATGGCTATTAGGATATGTTAAATATTGGGCCACTAGGAAGAGCATGGTTTCATTCTTATTGTATTGCTTATTGTTCCCTTGTTGAGCAAAACATCTAGGAGTGAGATATGAGATAGTGAAGCATCATAGAGGAAGTAGAAGATATACAATAGCCATTCATGCCACAATGTCCATGGCAACTCCATATTGAGCACACTTTCTTTGTACTTGCATTTATAAATGATAAGAAAAGAGCAAGAGCATAGGCCTCACCTTCTACTTGGGTTTTTCTTGGGTACACCTTGTGTTCATTGTGTGGATGGTTTGTTATTTGCTCGCGTCTTTCATTATAGTTTATTTAGTATTTCATGCATTAAGCTAGTAACAAATAAATATGAAAATATAAATTAATACATTGTGTAATAAGGGATTTTTAGCATATTACTATTCCATTGGAATATCCACAACAATTTACCAATCAATACACCTCATAGTGCTTCGTCCAAGTTGAAAATATCCATTGATACAAGTTTGATGTAGGAGGACAAACACCATTAAATTTGCAAATTATTGTGGATGATTCATAAAATGAGTGTAGGTATAAGACCACCAGCTCAGAGAGCTCCACGGTTGGCATCTCTTCAAATTTCTCCATGATATAAGTACAAGGGAGAAAATATTCAGAGTAATGATCGTAGAGTGTTTGTTTTTTATTACATCCTTGAAAGAAATAGGCTTGGAAAATGAAGGCACTTCATTGCCCATCGCTCCAACACACATGCAAAAAACCAAAGTGAGCATGGTATCTTTACAATTGTTGTAGTTGGATAATCAATAATGCTCATCAATTTGCTTTTTTGATGAACAAAAGGTGTTGTTGGTCCATAGGGATCCCTTGCAAGAGTTCTATCTTTTGCTTTATGGCTAGCGAAAAAATGATGGACGTCACCCACATGAGCAAGGTTTTCCCTATGAGCAACTTTACCATTATTTGAAAGCTTGTTTGGAGATTAGAACCCTCTTGCATTAAGGTCATCCTATTATTTTCATTGATATCATGCATTTTGGAAAACACTCATTGTTAAGAGATTTCGCTAAACACATGACACACATCCTCTAAGTCTTTGACATCCTTGACTTCATAACATAACTCTCCACTTTCACCATGGTTTGCTTAGAATTTAGAGCTCCTAATTCTTCAAAACCTACTTTGAATTTGCAATTCATCAAAGGTGTTGGAAATAATTGTTTTAGAAGAACACAAGGTAAAAACCCTTTTCTTCATCATACAACATGACGTGGTCATGCCATTAACATACATAGTACTTAGATTCCAACTTGTCCTTACAACTTATGCATACGCATGAGCATCTCCATTGCTTCTTGAAATAATGTGAATAATCTACTACTCATTTTTTTAAGTCATCTTTAAAGACTCCATTGTAGGAGTTCGATATAAGAAACTGTTAAACCCTTAAACACTTAAACCATTTGACGTTAAAAAGGTTGTCATGACTAGACTCTATAGGATACACCATGTGCTCATAAAAACAAAATACAAACCAACAATGTCTTAATAACCCCCCACATCATAACCAAAACAATCACTTAATAACCCCACACAATGAAGAAAAGCAAACTACCAAACAAATATAGAGTAACTGATCCCACCGTTGAAAAAAATCGTACCACAACATCCATACATATAAAAGTTATTTTTGTTACCAACGTAAGGTAATGATGATAAATTTCCTTCCATATGCAACAACCCGAATTACTGAATACCAATCACATGCCAACTAGATTCAACATTGTTACGAAGTCTTCGTGGCTCCACGATGCAGGTCTCAATGATTCCTAACCTCTTTGGCCATCGCAATCCTGTGTGTAAATTTCCTCAAGATGCACACAGATCAGGTGAGCCGTAAGATTCCGCATCTAACCTCGATATCCTCGGCATTTGATACTTTAATATATATGTAACTGCTACACAGGAACGAAAAATTTCACTGCAGAGTGCCAAAAATTACCTCTCAACCCTGCCTTATAAGAGCCATATTTTGAACCTGCTCCTAGTCGCAGTGCAGAGGACTATTGGGTTGGTGGCCTTCAGAAGGGCATTTCTCTGTCTGAGCCCAATTTACATCCCAGGAAAATAAATGATAAAAACAAACACCATCAACAGATTCAGAAAAAAAGCGCGTTGAACATCACATTTGATCTCACGAGCTTAACATTAATCCTCATATGTCATAACCGCTTGTGTATATTGCAGGAGCAGTTTCATTGAATGCGAACAGGCGCTTGGGATGGCTTACAGAAATTCACCATATTGGCAGCAGGAACAGCAATAGGATCTGCAGCACTTGCTCTGGATACAAAGCAGGATTTGCATCTCAAGGCTGAGCCATTTCTTCTGATGAGTACTCATCCGTCCCTCCCACTTCCTCCTCTGAATAGTTCATTTACATTTATTGATTTTGATTCCTCTAGGAAAATCATGCTGGGTGTTTATGCAAACAAGGCTGTTTCCGCTTCACAGTTTACTGATCTAATTAATGCAAAATGCACTCTTTACCCCATGTTTCCGAAATTGGGTTTTCATTATTCATCAGAAATTTGCTCTAAGGTCTCTCTTTTTTACCTTAAGAACCCCAAAACCCAAACTGTAAGCCCTGCGTTAGATACCAAAAGAAGTGTTCTTAATGCTGGAAGTAGTTATTTTTGCTTCTATTCATCTTCTATATGTCTACAATTGTCTCCTAATGATTTTTCACATAGTTTGAGAGGGACCCAACTGAATATTTCAAGCCCTTGCTTGTACTCAATGTGCCAGTGCCACTGTCCAGGCTTAAAGCGTCTTCAAGGATCATCTGAGGTTTTGGCTAGAAGAAATACTTTATCATACCTTAGACCATCCTCTTTGTACTGTTTTCATTTAGCAAGCCCTAATACCTCTCCCTCCTCAAAATTAACCCCTTTGTCTTCTATATTCTCGTCTTTAATTTCACCATCGTTATTCTCGTCGGCATCATATCATACTTATACACCGTCTCCTCATACTACTCAGAGCAGGAGTTTCCATGTATGGCATTTCCCTGACGGGGATGGCAAGGAGAACAACAGTTCTGCTTCGGACAAGAAACCTGTTTTAACTGTTGTTTTACTTGGATGGCTTGGTGCCCAACAGAAGCATTTGAAGAAGTATGCAAATTGGTACACTGCTAGAGGTATTAATGCTGTGACCTTTGCTATCCCAATGAAAGACCTCCTGAGCTTCAAACCGGGTGAAAGAGTGGAGCAACATATCGACATATTAGCAGAGGAACTGGTTTGTTGGTTGTCTGGAAAGGAGAATGTTGGCAGAGAAAGAAGCATTGTGTTTCATACATTCAGCAATGCAGGTTGGCTCTCGTAAGTGTCTTTTGGATATTTTGTTTCTTTCTGTCATGAGACACACAAGAAAGGAAAGCTATCTCAATGCTACCAATGAATTTAGACGTTGCTTTTTCTTTGTTCTAAGTCTAATGATTAATGAAAGTTTTTGAAAGTTTTCCCAACCCGGTTTCAAGCCTTTAGGCTTCTCTGCATTGTTTAATGCCCAACCCTTTCAATGCATAATTTTTCATAAATTATCCAAACTGAAACACATGTGAAAACTTTTTCTCAACTTTAAACAAATTCAGAATTTTTCTTTTCAAACTGTAAATGTAAAACTCAGAAAATTTCAGACATTTATACACATGAAAATTTAGACACTTGTTTTTGTCCAATGGACCAGGATAAAACCCCTAAGGGAAAACCTGTTTTCTGAGTGGAGAGATTTTATTTTTCTTCAGGCAAAAATTACAAACAAAACACAGCTGTACTTATCTCAGCATTTCATCTCAAAATACGTGCAAACTCCCTGCTGTACGGACTGCTGAAAAACACTGAAAAACAGCACCTTGAAAAACGTGCTGTATGGCCTCACACATGCGGGCTGTATGGTCTGCAACTTCTCGAAACTCGTGCCAGAATTCTGTCTCGATTTCTGTGCACAGTATGGCTGTCTCTCTCCTCATTTTCTGAATCATATGGACTGTCAGTAATCAGCATTAAATGCTGTACGGAATTTCTGGAAATTCGTGCCCTGAATTTTCTTGAAATTTGTGCTGCTGTACGGATGAATAGTACGGCCTCCTGCTGTACGGAAATCACTGCTGCAATTAATGCCTGCTTTGGAAAACATACCTTGTGAAAGTTTTCTTCAATCTCTGAAGTTTTCTCTTTCCTCGTTCAAAATCTCTTCAAACCCTCATTTGTCTTTTTCCCTCTTTCTCTCCAAAAATCTCTTTTGGAATGATCACAATGAATGAACTTTTGCCTTGCCCTAGCCTTTTTGTTCATGGTAACTTCCCCTATCCATCTAACGGTTAAGATTAGATTAGATCAAAGGTTGACATTAAATGCTCCATTAAAAAATAATTAAATGATATTTAGTGCACTCATATCATTTAATAAAGTTGAGTTTAATAAAGTTGAGCAACCCCTTTTTCTATTTAATCACTCACTTAATTTTTAAATGTGAACTTAGGAAAATATCCACTTAACTTTTTAATAAAGTCACTTTAAAAATATAAAGTGCATCTCACTTCATTAAATGCACAAAATGACTAGGAGTCACATTTAAGTGTCCTTGTCCACCCCAAGGCAACTTTAGGTGGACAAACACTTCCTAGGTAACTTTTCAACACTCCCTCTTATCGAGGAAGGTGGTTTTCACCACTCCCAACTTATCTCTGAAGTAGACATGCTTCCCTCTACCCAAAGCCTTCGTGAGAATGTCAGCCACCTGCTCATCTGTCGGAACATACTGCAAACAAACAACCCCTCTCTGAACATAATCCCTGATGAAGTGATATTTAATCTCAATGTGCTTCGACCTGTCATGAAATATTGGATTCTTAGAGAGCTTGATGCAACTCTGATTATCACACTGTATAACTGTGGGACTCGGCTCCATATCAAACAAATCCACTATCAACTTGCTAAGCCACAAAGCCTCACAACTGGCCTGACTGACTGCCATATACTCAGCCTCAGTAGAACTCAATGCCACGGACTTTTGCTTCCTGCTAAACCACGACACAACTGTCGAACCCAAGCTGAAGCAACAACCAGAAGTGCTGTTCCGGTCCGAAACACTACTTGCCCAATTTGAATCTGTATAGCCAACCAACCCCACTCCACCAGATCTCCTATAATCCAATCCATAGTCAGCTGTACCTGCAAGATACCTCAAGATGTGTTTTGCAGTAGTCCAATGCACTCTCCTGGGCTCCACCATGAACTGACTGAGAGTGTTCACTGCAAAACTCATATCTGGTTTAGTGTTGACCAAATACATCAACGAACCAATCAACTGATGATATAAGGTAGGGTCCACCAACTCTCCCTCCGAAGCATGAAGCTTCGCCCAGTTGGTGATCATGGGTGTCGACATCGGTCTGCAATCTGTCATTTGAACTCTCTTCAGAACATCTGCGGCATATTTTTCTTGCCCCAGGAAAACATGTCCATCCTCCTGCCAAACCTCCATCCCCAAATAATAATGCATTAGTCTAAGGTCTGTCATCTCGAACTCTAAAGCAAGATCCTTCTTGCATGCATCAATCAGGTGCTCTCCCCCAGTAATGAACAAGTCATCAACATATAGCAGAAGAATAAGTGGAACACCACCAACCACAATGTAGTATAGGTTGGGATCCATCTCACTCTTCTGAAACCCAATCGAAAGCAAGTAGGTGTCGATCGTGGAATACCAAGCCTGAGGGGCTTGTTTCAGTCCATACAAGGCCTTTTTCAGCCTGCAAACATGAGTGTCTCTCTCACATACCTCAAAGCCCTGTGGCTGCTCCAAATATACCTCCTCCTGTAGAAAACTGTTTAGAAAAGCGATTTTCAAATCCATCTGATGGATCTTCCAACCCATCTCTTCAACGACGAAGATCACTACTCTGATCAAAGAAAATATGGCCACTGGTGCAAATGTCTCATCATAGTCAACTCCCTCGACCTGTGAGAAACCACGTGCAACAAAACGAGCTTTGAACTTTTCAATACTGCCATCTGCAGCATGCTTTATCTTGTAAAGCCATTTGGAAGTCACAACTGACTTCCCCTCTGGTCTCAGAACCACTTCCCACACCCCATTCTTCATGATGGAGTTGTACTCCTCCATCATGACATCTCTCCATACCTGGTGTGCGAAAGCCTGCTCATAAGTATCAGGAACGGTGTCACGCAAGCTAGTCACTTGTGCCATATAGCTGGAAAATCTCTCTGGTGCCCTGCTCTCCCTCACCTCCCTCTTGGGCGGTCCAACTGACTGCTCTCCTTCTTTCATCAACTCCTGAAGCCAACTTGGCTTCCTCTTCCTGGAGGAAGCATCCTGTCTCAGACTCTCCTCAACCTCTTCATCAGACAACTGTCTCCCTGAAGAAGTCCCAACAACCTGAGAACCTGTCCTTGGTGAACCTGTACCTGTACAACTAGAACTCGAATCACCTGAAGGTGTCATCTGTGAACTTGTGATCCGTGAACCTGTTTCTGTACCAGAAGTACCTGTAGACTGAGCCCCTGTAACCTGTGACCCAACCACACCTAAAATCGGTGAGCCTGAACTCTGACTCGCTGAACTCTGCGCTGTCACCTGTGTAGTACCCTGTTGATCTTCCATCTCGGAATCAAGAGACCTCCTGAAGGCTTTCTCCTCCTCGAACTTCACCTCCCTTCTCACCACAACTTTCTTCTGCGCAGGAAGGTAAATTCGAAAACCCTTCGATGTTTCATTTTAACCAACAAAAATACCACGCTCACTTGTAGCCTCCAACTTTGTCCTCTTCTCAGAAGGGACATGAGAGTATATAAGGCAACCAAAAATCCGAAAGTGACCTATCTCAGGCACTTTCCCTGTGAATGTCTCCTCAGGAGTTTTACTCCCCAATGCACGGTGCGGACTCCTGTTGAGAACATAAACAACAGTACTACAGGCCTTTGCCCATAGAAAGAAAATAAAACTCTGATCATGCAACATGGCTCTAGCTGCACCCACTATAGAACGGTTGTTCCTTTTAGCCACTCCATTCTGCTGTGGAGTGTAAGGAACAATCAACTGCCTCTTTATCCCCTCCTGTTGACCATACTCATCAAATGCATGAGAAGTGTACTCACCTCCATTGTCTGACCGAAGTACTTTGATCTTTTTTCTTGTCTGGTTCTCCACAAGAGCTTTGAACTCTTGGAACTGAAGCAAGACTTCCTTTGATCTCTTGCTTCTAAGGAAATAGATCCAGGTCTTCTTGGAAAAGTCATCATTGAAAGTGATGTAATATGCATATCCTCTCAAAGAGGCAGAAGACATGGGACCACACAGATCTGAATGAATCAGCTGAAGCACTCCCTTTGATTTGGAATCACTGCTAGGAAAAGCAGTCTTGGTGTACTTTCCCAAAGCACACCCTCTACACACACCACTCAACTCTATGCTGAAATTTGGCATACCTGTAGTCATCTCTCTCAGCATCCGCAAAGTTGGATGATGAAGATGGGCCATCCTCCTGTTCCATAGCTCACACAACTCATCACTGCTCTGAGTGTGTGACAGTGCACGATGTGGCTGGAAAAGAAGCTTGTACAATTTCCCACTCCTGACTCCAATCACCTGTGAGTCAAGTGGACTTGCTGACTTGGGAAAGATGTGAACTTTCCCATCAAGGACATATACATCGAAGCCTGTGTCCTCTATCATGGAAACTGAAACAAGGTTCTTTTTCAGCTTAGGGACAAACAATACATCCCTCAGAAACATAGGCTGCATGGACTCCCTCTCAAAGCGGACAATCCCTCGCCCAACTGCTCTCACCACTGTATCATCTCCCAATACAACCTCCATCTCCAATTCTGACTCCGACATCTTTGTGAACATGTCTCGATCACCTGTCATATGACTGGAAGCTCCACTATCAATGTACCAAGTGGAGGAAGTAGTGGTGGCACTCAATGAATGCCCAACAATCATGGAATGCTCCATGTGGTCCTCAAAATCCCTGTTGGTGATAGAAGATGCTCTCTCAATACCAACCCCTGCAAATTGTAAATGTAAAACTCAGAAAATTTCAGACATTTACACACATGAAAATTTAGACACTTGTTTTTGTCCAATGGACTAGGATAAAACCCCTAAGGGAAAACCTGTTTTCAGAGTGGAGAGATTTTATTTTTCTTCAGGCAAAAATTACAAACAAAACACAGCTGTACTTATCTCAGCATTTCATCTCGAAATGCGTGCAAACTCCCTGCTGTACAAACTGCTGAAAAACATTGAAAAACAACACCTCGAAAAACATGTTGTACGGCCTCACACGTGCAGGCTGTATGGTCTGCAATTTCTCGAAACTCATGCCAGAATTCTGTCTCGATTTCTGTGCACAGGACGACTGTCTCTCTCCTCGTTTTCTGAACCATACAGACTGTCAGTAATCAGCAATAATGCTGTACAGAATTTCTGGAAATTCGTGCTACTGTACAGATGAATAGTACGACCTCCCGCTGTACAGAAATCACTGCTGCAATTAATGCCTGCTTTGGAAAACGTGCCCTGTGAAAGTTTTCTCTCTCTTGGTTCAAACTCTCTTCAAACCTCATTTGTCTTTTTCTCTCTCTCTCTCCAAAAATATCTTTTGGAATGATCACAATGAATGAACTTCTGCCTTGCCCTAGCCTTTTTGTTCATGGTAACTTCCCCTGTCCATCTAACGGTCAAGATTAGATTAGATGAAAGGTTAACATTAAATGCTCCATTAAAAAATAATTAAATGATATTTAGTGCACTCATATCATTTAATAAAGTTGAGCAACCCCTTTTTCTGTTTAATCACTCACTTAACTTTTAAATGTGAACTTAGGAAAATACCCACTTAACTTCTTAATAAAGTTACTTTAAAAATATAAAGTGCATCTCACTTCATTAAATGCACAAAATGACTAGGAGTCACATTTAAGTGTCCTTGTCCACCCCAAGGCAACTCTAGGTGGACAAACACTTCCTAGGTAACTTTTCAACAATTAAAAATGCTGATTAGGCCGCAAGGGTATGGTGGAAACTATTATTGGCAGGTCCCAACATGGTCACAAGTTTGTTTTTCCTGAAGTATTGTGTGTAGATCTTACAACCGCCATGGAGATGCATCTGCTTAGAAAAATGAGGCTTCTCTACCAATTAGACCATTCTTGAATTATTGAAGCTTTTACAGCTTGAAAAAATCACCATATTTCTTTTGGATTAAAGCTCCGTTAATCTTTTTTTATTTGTCAAACTGAAAGGGGACAACTTATTATTCAGTTTTCTGAAATGACTAATATGAATAGCTGTCTTGAGAAAAAACTATATTACCCCAATATTTGTGGATTTAGGGGATCAGGAGTCTTTTTCTATTACTGCTGGGGATTATTTTCAGAACATAGGACAAGGACAAATAAGTACGGAATTTTTTATAATAAAAAAATCTAAAAAAATCTAAAAGAATATAAAAAACAAATTTTATAGATCCAAAACAACTAAATTCATGACGTTGAATTTTAAAGTTTATTATTAGAAAATAAGATATTAATGTTTGGTAATTATTCTTCTTCTTTAAGTAAAAAAGAAGTTTGAGCATAGAGCCATGTGGGGCACTGTAGGGTATGATTTCTATTTTCTGGTTTCTGAGGCCTTTTCCACAGGGTGTTTGATGAAGCCTCTTATTTAGGGTTTGATTAAGTTTAATCTGAAGAATGCTGCTAGAGACTCTATAGGCAGGTGGTGTCCTATAACCTTTCTGAGTGTCACTTATAAAATTATGGTCAAGGTTGTGATGCTGGTGGTGAGAGATGTAACCATGAAGACTGTGCACAATGAGTAGACAGTCTTTGCTTATGGGGCGCTGTATTCTAGAAACTTATGGTGGTGTCCTATAACCTTTCTGAGTGTCACTTATAAAATTATGGTCAAGGTTGTGATGCTGGTGGTGAGAGATGTAACCATGAAGACTGTGCACAATGAGTAGACAGTCTTTGCTTATGGGGCGCTGTATTCTAGAAACTAGATACCGTGATTTCAACTTCGGAGGCTATGTAGTGGGCCAGGGAGACTGGCCAGAGAGCTCTTTTTTTGAAGATTGATTTAAACAAAATCTATGATCGGACTGATTGGATATTTATCACTGATATGTTGACCTATTTGGGCTGTGGTTTGCGATGCGTAGGGATGGTTAGTGTTAGACCTCATATTGTATGAGGATCACACATGTGATTTTCATCACGTCACTTGTGAAATTGTTCACAAGGATTGAGCTTGCAGTTCTCCATGGTTGGAAATTTTTATGGGCAGGAGGTACACTTGCGTTCTTGACTCAGAGATGGTGCTTCTTCATTGTTGAGTAGTGGCCATGGAGAGAAGAGGTACATGCAGTTGTTGGCAAAAGGGTTTTTGTTGATCAAGTATGCCAAGTTGTTAGACTCTAGTGCTGATTCAGATTTTGTTGCGTGCTTGTTGCTCTAAGGGGATGTAAATACCATTGTATACACCTTTCTGCTTTTTGTTCACTTGATGTAAACATTTCTTGTAAATATATGAAGTATTTTTCAAAAGGAAGAAAGAAAAGATAAGTTTGAATGGCACTGGGGGTGCTCAGACATTCTTGGTACATTTGGAACATAATTTGATTGTCTTGTGTACTTTAATATACCCTTCTAATGCTTTGAAATGTCGTCAATGCCAATTAGGATTGTTTCCCAATGTTCCCAAGTCCCTAGAGCTCCAGGGAAAGTAGTGGATGTGTCCTTGGGTAACATAGGAATGAACATTGAAAAATATTTGTTTTTTTTTATAATTTGAATAATTAAAACCAAAAAGGTAAGCATTTGTCCGAAATGGCTATACATTAAGATGCTAGGATTGCATCTTGGCAGTTATGACTCTAAATATTATTTGTGCATAGCTTTTAATTTGGAGATTTTTTATATCTAATTAATTTCAAGTAATTTTTCAGTTAACTTTCTTTCATTACAATGTATCTCGAAGCACCATTAAGTGCATGTGCAACATGTCCATTGTCAAGATATTATTTAAATTTGAAATGCATCAATAGGTGCATAGACAATAGAGTACATTGTAGAGAGTTAAGGCATGAAATCCAAATGAAAGATACCTTTGCAATTTTACTATTGCCCCTAAGCATGATAACCAAACAAAAGTCTCTCTAGTTGTTGACTACTACAGGTGGAGTTTATCAGAATGAACCTCAAGGCATGGTTTTATTGATTGACTACTTTACTCATAGAAAATGTGTTGATTTTTTACCTTTGATTGCTCAGCTAGTGTTCCCCGATAATAATGGCACTCTGGCTGGACTGTTCTTGGTTCCTATGCACTGTTGGCAGGCGATATGGATGCGCATGGTGCGTAAGTGGCAAAGACCAAGGAAGGCTGTGCAAGGCGGAGAGTCGACAAGGGTCGGCTTGGTTGTAATTTTGTACTTTTTGGTTCGAGTTAGTTAGGTAGTTGGTCGTATGTGGACCATTTTGTAAAGGCGCAAGCCTATATATAGAATTAGAAATGTAATAGGAAGACATCAATTGAGCAATCAATGAATGGCTCATCTTTTTGGCATGTTCGATTGGATCATGATATCTTTGGGGAGCGATCATCTTTTTGTCTGTCTTACGAACTGTTTTGGTTTGAGGCTATTGACCAGGAGATGTATTTTGGAGATATGTGTTGACCTGCGAAGTAATATGAAACTGATGTTGATGGAAATTCCATGTGTTTTGTTGCGATGCGATATGTGATCTTATGATTACTATTTTATTGTGATGCGATCCAAATGTTTACATGTTACGCTTTAATGTCTTAATGTCTTGCTTATTTGAATGATGAGAAGTCTTCGCATGATGGATGGATTCTTGTATGTTGATCTGCGTTCTGCATAATGAATTGGTGCGATGATAGATCTGATATAATGTTGAATGATTGATGCGATAAAACCCTGTTCTAAATCTTTGGGTAATAGTGCGACTGAAAAAGACTAGTGCGCAAGTCCTCTTCCCTTCTGCAGAAACTTTGTTCCTGTAGCTTTCCCTCAAACATCTCTGGCGAGACTTCATCTGCTTCGCAAGTGTTGCCGGACAGGGTAAAACCTGTCTGGGCCGATGTTTAGGGAGGTCGTGGTGAAAAGGGTTTCGATAGTGAGTGAACCCCCGTCGACTGAAGCGTGTCAATACGCATAGTACTAGAGAGACGACAGTGGGTGGGAGGGCACACCACTAGTAAAATAAAGGAGACACACAATAGTTATGTAGGGAAGGGATGGAGAGGGCGTGTCCATGCCTCCAACATGCATGTGCCAAACTTAGAGTATATCTATAATTAGAATTGTTCTTTAGATTTAGCTTTTATCTAACTAGAGTTTTTTTTGCATGCATCATCTAACATTAGAAAAGGGTGTAGATCCCTAGGTAGTTAGGGTGCTTGCAGGAGGAGCTGAGTGAGGGCACAGATCGCTAGGTTGGGTTCAAAGCCCTAGGTAGTTAGGGTGCTTGGACGAGTATTCAATTGAGAGTGTAGATCCCAAGGGGATTTGCATGTATATTGTTATCATATCCATGTTAGCTGGAGCCACCATGATGCAGATCCAGTATCAGAGCATAGAGTCAGTCATTACATGAGCAGTCATGAGACATCCATCATCAACAGTGTGCCCCACATGTTGAGATCACTCAGTACTCCATGCTCTCCAATCACAATTATTCCCACATTTACCCCATGGAGATGAGGTTGCTAGGTCATGGTCCTATGAGGAAGCAACAAAGAGATTGTTGGTCTTTCCCTTGCCCATCAGCATCAGAGGTCATCATCTGGATTCAGGCAACACAATAGGTATATGGCAGAGCAGGTATGTGGTATTTGTACATTTGAGGTCATGTTCTTGTCTCGTTTATTTATATCAGTAACTTGATTGAGCTTTGGGTAATAATGTGAATGATCCTTTGTTTATTGATTGCTATTATAGGCTGACATTATTTGTAGTCATTGTGCCTTGAATGCAAGGCTCCTCTGTATGCACATTGGTTCCTTCCCCAACCTTTGGTATAGACTTGGTCATCTTTATCCTATTGTGCTAGCTCTGGCATCACCTTACACTTGTCTCCACCCATCTAACCCATACACATTGGATTCTCACCTCGACTTGCACTGAGATTTGTGATCTAGAGGACCTCCCCCTTTGACCCCTATGCATGTTGGACCCCATGTTATATGTGTCTCGGCTCTGGAGTGTGTGGGAGAATGGCTTCAACTGTGGATCTACTTCCTTGTCAGTTGCCCTTGATGTTGTAGTGGTGGGTAGAGTTGTGCTTTCCATCGGTTGTCATCTCATCAATCCTCGAAGCAATGTGTTACTGCCATCATTACATTGTCTATGTGTATCATTCTATATCTAAAGAGAGTGAAACACAAAGCCAAAATGGCTAAGTAAAGTTGAATCAAGCCAAAAAGGAAAATTTGATATTAAAGTGAACAAGGCCAAGCAGATGAGGAACAAATGCCAAATCAAAATAACTGCTTGGCCCCATATAATTGAAATCAATGTAATGATTATACTTCATGGAGCCTAAGGGATGGGACATGATATAGAGCAGGGACAACTAATTCTAAGTGTCCCCTAGAACCTCACCAAATTACAGTCACCTGTGAACTCATCACAGGGGTTCTAGAAAAGATCCTTACCGAGCTTGAGGCAAGCTTGGATGTGAGCTGCAGATCACCTTGTTAGAGTTTAGTGGTGATTGCCCAAGCACTTTATCCCATTTGTGAGACACTGCGATTCCCTATTGTTCTCCAACATGTTTTTGTCATTGTGGCCCCTGTTTTCTCTTGCTTGTCCAAAGGATCTCGACGTCAAAGAACAAGTCTTCCCCTTGTCCTTTAGCCTTGATTTGGTCACCTCACCCATTGCTAGCAAGATGACCAAGACTATAAGTATGCATACATTGGAGGCTTTATTAAAGGTAACAAGTCTGCTAAAAATTAAGCTTAATGTTACTTATATTTTAATTTTTGGATCATGATAACTTATTGCTCAATGCTGTAGTTGGTTTACTAATATAGGGAGCACCATGGCATCCCTTGTTCTTGCAGGTCTTCACAGGCCATTTTCTGCCATATGATTGACCAGTTTGACTTGGTCAAACCACTTTGACCAAGCCAAAAATGGGGTCTACAGAAAAAATTTGCAACCGGGGATGCGATTTTTGTTTTTTAGAGTCTATATGGACCCCCCCTTCATGCTTTCATGCCTCAATTCATCATGAAATGGCCCAGGTGAAGCGATTTTTATTTATTAATGGTTAGCAGGGTCATATTTTAATTAATTTGGCATAGAATGAGCCAAATTGAGCATACTTGATGGATTTGAGTGGTTCTTGTGACCACTAATAGTGGATTTGGGGTCTACAAATCCATTGGAACAATTGGTTCGGGCATCCAGACAAGGGAAGTGGCCATTATTGGCCAATTGCAGTTTCAAAAAATTACTCTAGCAATAATTAAATTGGAAAATAAAACCATTGACTAAACAACTTCACTAACATGGAGAAATGTGCGGTGATGTGTGATTTTAAAGTATTGTGGGACATATGACTATTGTTTTAAGCTTGGGTTATGAGACCTTTCTACAGTTTGGGGACCGACACTTCATCTTTCATCCTAGAAGGGGCGCACTTTGTTGGGGCAACCTTATAATGGGGGCACCTTAGGGAGACTATAGCCCCTAGGCGATCCCCCATCCTTCCCCTATGGTTACACATTATACTTGATATGTATTTGAGAGGGGGGCACACCCATTGATGGGAACCCACTCTCTTGACTTGGATCATTTTGGACCGTTGATTTAAGATGGATGTGATTAGATCCTAGTCGCTCATCCTTACGAGGCTAGGGATTTTGTTGAGAGAGTTCTATTTATACGCTCTCTTGCTCATTGTAATGGACTTTTGGCTCTTGAGAAATAGAATTGAGACATTGCTCCACTTTCTTGTTATGCAATTCTTGAGTTATGATTGTGAAATTTTTCGAGCACTTGAAATATCCATAGATTGTCTTTCATTTTCAAACAACTATTGGTGAATATTATTTGTTGCAGGAGGGCAATCTGGCCAAGTGGATTGGAGAGGCCGACCTCCCCTTTGCTTGGCAAAACGTTTTGAAGAAGGGTGTTGATGCTAGTGTTTAGATTAGCAAAAATTTGTCATCGTTCTTCTAGTAATAATTTTCTTATCTTGCTGCAAATTATTTGTCTTGTTATTACACTCAGATTGTGTTTTGCATATGCTAACATTTCTTTGTTTGTTGTGGCGGGGCGACTTGGGCAAATTGTCAAGTTCGATTTGAAGAGAGAAGTGGTGTATTTGAGTTGCAAGTTCGTGAAAGGGGTTAATAACCTCATCAACCTTTAGAATCCAAGTAAGTAAACTTGTGGCCTCTCTCCATTTTATTTCTCATTCCATAGTTAGCAGAAATAAACTTAAATAAAAAATTATTTTCATTTTCAACCGTCAAATCTTAAAATTCTTCGAAACCCATATTAGAAATGCCATAGAAACCCTAGGTACCAAGTTTGTAACATTTTGACTCCATTTACCCATGTTGGGCACTGACCTTTCTGGCAGAGGTGCGCCCTCCTTGGGCTGCCCACGTTTTCTTGGTTTAGGGTTTTGAATGTGTTGTTTGTGTGTTTTATATTGCTTGTCTCATATCACACTCACATCTTGAGTGCTAGAATTTCACTATCTCATCATTCCGTGACCACTCTAATTCATTGATTATTTACTTGTATGGTCACTATCTGCGTAGATTGTCTAGCACATATATATTCCTAGACCCAGTTTTAAACTTGTTGCTATTGGGATAAATTGTATCTAGTTGAGTATTTGATTTCCACATTAAGCCTTCTCAGTCTTTTCTCAAAATATTCTTATCCCGTAGCCATCCATTTGATTTAGGGCTTTCACACCAAGACCACTTGATCCTTCGTTTTTTCATATCATTTGCTTGATTGTGTGTCTTGTCTTGCATAAGCTACCATCATTGGTTAGCTAGGGTCTCCCCCTTTGATTTGCTCTGGCATCACCTAAAGCGAAGAGTGCCTCATTCAGGGTGACACTTCAATCACTTGCAAGGGTTGAGGCACTCTGGGGTCACTTGGTTTGGATGCCTGTCCTTTGTCCATCTTGGATAGGATTTTCCATAGAGGAAACTACAACTTTCGTGATTACATTCTTAGCGTCGTTTTCGAGGAGGGGTAGAGGCTTACCTCCGATGTTTGCGAGTCCGTTAGTGTGTTGCATATCATTTCATCAAATCGCATCCGACATAAACATAATGATTGTACTTTTAATTTGATTAATTATAAAATAATCATGAAATTTTGCACTCGTATCCTCCCCTCTGCTATGACATTTTTGCATTTGCATCCTTTTGTGGGTTGGGCATTAAACTCACCTGGCGATTCCACGCAACGACTCCACCGGAGATCATTCCCAGAAACACCCTTACAACCTGCGAAGTTGCAATCCCGTCACTTCACCTATAGACACCCCCAAGACATATCAACGAAGGTCTAGACAAAGGCATTTTGAAATCTCAAATTTGAAACAAAACTTGCAACCCTTTGTCATACCCAGAGCCACCTTTCACCTTTGCTAGTCATCTCTATGGCTCACCAAGGTCCCCCACATGTGTTCGGGAACAGGGCCAGTCCTTCGCCCTTCGACTTTAGCTAGATATCGGGGTCACCTCACGATATGCTTGAAAAATATTTTGAAATGATCCCCAATTTCAATGGAAACTTTGCTAGCCCTATTGAAGAACACATTGAGATGGTGTGGGCCCACATGGAAGCATATGGGGCCCAAGACGAGGATGTCTACATGAGGGGTCTGTTCGTGTTACTGGAAGGGGATGCCTGGAAATGTTTCAACCGTCAGCCCCCAGCTTCCATTGATGGATATGAGTCCTTCCGGGGACAAACTCAAAGATGAGTGGTCCACGAAACCGGATGGACGTTTCATGCTAAACCAAATTTGTGAGATTCGAAAGAAGGAGAATGAGACTGCTCACAAATGTAACCTTTGGTCTGACAAATGTGTGTCTAACATCCCTGAGCCTATACGCCCCAAAGACTAGGCCATCCTTATTCATTATCTGTACGCATTTGAAGGATACCTTGGTTATCATTTAAAGGACAAGAACCCCATTGACTTAAAGACTGCCTAGGATAATGCTCGGAAAGCCAAGGCTAGTGACTACCCTTTGAGACCCTCGCGTGCCCATGCTAGTGACTCGCCTCATGGTACATATTTCGAGGAACCCTCACGTGTTCACGTAACAAACCATATGGGAGGGACCACTTTAGCTAGCGATGCCCCAGGGATCAGTTTCCCGCATTATCCCGAGTTCTGTTGCCTAGGGAAGCTCTTGTTGTGTCTAGCTAATGAGGTGCCCATGTCCGTTTCCCAACATTTTGATATGCCTATACCCACAGGGGAAGGACCTAGCACTCAACTTGTCGAGTTTGACATGTCACCCATCATTGAAGACCTGGTGCAAAATTTTAGGGATTTTTGAACAGTCGATGAGATTTCGCGGGAAATGGTGGACCCACAGTCCAAACAAGTGACTCCCGAGCCCATGGAGAGAGAAAGAAGGGATGAGATTTTGATGGGGAGAGTAGCCCTTCCCTTAGACGGTGGCCCTGCTTGTTTTGACGCAGTAGGACCGGACTGTGATCGCAGAGGATATACCCCCCCGTTGGTAGGTAACACCAACGTTCCCATCTCGTATGTCCATGATATTCATGTTATCCCTTCGATTGTGAACCAATGAAGGTTCACTTATGGGGACAAGGTGGTGCTGTAAAACCATGCTTATCGCTACTTGACACAAGGAAGAGAAGGCTTATGGATCGGGCCTTTTACTGTTGAGCGTATTGTTGGTCAAATGTGTTGTCCTCCAAATACGGGTATCACTTCCAGGTGTCTATCCACGACAACCACCTGCAGGAGTACGTCCTCGGGCCCACCTAGAGTGGGCCCTTTTCAGTTTTTCTTTAGTGTAGGATCGAATAAGCTCTTGTGAGCAGTGTCCTTTCTGTTTTGTTAATTCTTGACGCTTGTCTTTTTGCTTTTCTTTTCCTTCATGTTTTAGCTAGGCATGTCTGCTTGTTTGTATGTGTCTTTTCTTAATTTTCCAAATGAAATAAAACTCTTTATTTCTAGTTAGAATAATTTTGCTTCCAGTTCTTAGTTAGTCAGCATTTCATTTTGATTTATATATATTTTGGGGCAGTCTGATGCTTGATCTGCAAGATTGGTAGAGCATATGTGCATGCAGGAACAGGTTGGGATTTATAGTGGTAGATGCAGATGGTCGTGGTGCATGTTCGTGGACAACGAGGGAGGAGCTTGGACTATGTTATCCAACTTTTTGTACCATAGTTGGGTTACCTGAGGAGCCGCCAGTTGACAGACTTGTTCAAAGTCTGATTCCAGTGTATCAGTTGATCCGTCTGCTTGTCTAGCCAATATTGGCTATTCACTTTTTTATTTGAATAATTTTGACCATGGCCCCGCGGGGTTTGTAATAAAATGTGATAGTAGGGTATTTTTGAGTGGTTCGGTCTCCTGAGACGTAGAATCTCAAATAAGGTATTCCAGGGAGTTTTTTGCCCCTGACAATTATGCTGGAATGCCCGATGTTGAATTCTGGGCCTTGGGGGGTTATTAGAGCCCAACTAAGTGTTATAAGCCTACTAGACATTATTTAGGTAGATCATGGTCATGTCCTAAGTCATCTGGACACATAAAAAAATTTCGAAAAAATATTTTTCGAACAGTGAAATTTTTTTTTTTTTTTTAATTTTTTAATTTTTACTTACTTTTCCTAAGTTTTTTGGGTTAATTTTTCCATAAATTAAATGGAAAAACCCGTTCGTGATCCGGACTCAGAATTCAATGATTGAAGGCTCTAACCTTAAGCCAAAAATCATTCTTGATCAGCCAGCCAGCCAGTCAGAACCAACTTTCAGATCAGCAATCAGACACATAATGCCTTTTTACTCAAAAAAGTCAGTTTTGAGTAAAAAAATGATTTTTAGTTAAGA
>LPNX010060349.1:525402-578537 GCA_001517045.1 Pseudotsuga menziesii | reverse complement strand
AAAAATTGTAATCATTATATTATTGAATAAAGCTTTTCGACTTTGGAGGTCTACAGGATTGTCTCTTCATTGGTGGATGTGTTGTATGAGGTGATTTCTTTTCATGCTTTCAATTTGTTATTTATGTGTTGAATCAAACAACTAGCTTTATAAATCTATTATTAGAACATAAGATTTACCATTTGCTGCAGTCAAGTTGGTTTATTATGCAAAGTTTATCATAATCTAGATGGGTACAAATATTCAGTTATATGAAGTATTGATCTTGATTTGCATATTCCTAGCATACTAGTTTTTATTGTTTGATCTCACTGGGTATCAAGTTGGATTGTTTTTACAGATCTCGCCATTTGGAGAAGGGTGCGAGCTCAGCTGCATCAAACTCATCTCCATCATCATAAGAACCTTCTAACATTGTTGACTTTCAGGACCTACAGAGAGTTTGGCTTTTTCCAAGAGAAAAAAACAAGGAGATCTTCCTCCAAAGTTCCATCTCAAATTCTTTCATAAATTTAAACACTTTCTTGGTTACCGAACTTTCTTCCTCTAGTTCTCCCTTTGCTCTTTGACTTCTTTTGTTTCCTTGCTTGCTAGCCCCTTTCCTCCTTGACTTGTTTGCCTTTTCTCACTTTTTCTTCATCGTTGCCTCGTTTTTTCTCTCTTTTACCATCCATTTTCTCCATTTTGGACAGCCCTAGTGTGCCCTAGCTTTCTTCCCTTGTTTGCCTCTTTTTGCCCTAGTTTTTGGGCTTCCTTTAACCTTGTTTTTGGCCATTTCTTTTACTTTTTGTTCGTTGTCCCGTTTTGCACTTTTTATGACAGCCACTTATTTCATGGTTCGCTGTCTCGTTTTGCACTTTTTATGACAACCACTTATTTCATGGTTCGCTGTCCCATTTTGCACTTTTTATGACAGCCACTTATTTCATGGTTCGCTGTCCCGTTTTCTTCAATTTTGTTCATCCCTTAACTTCTTAGTTGGCTGCCCTATTCTCCCCTTTCTTTCATTTTGATCCTTGCTTAGTTTGTTTGCCTTCCTTCTCTCATCTTCTATGGTTTCAGCCCCCTTTCCTTTTGTTCCTTTTACTCTCTTCAAACTTCTTCGCTTTACCCTTTTCAAAGTTTAATAAAAGATCTCAAAAGTAAAAATATAAGGCACTCTCCTTTTTACAGGTTATAATTTTTGTAGAGTTACTTTGCCTTTATCTGAAAAGTCCTTTCAAGGATCAGGTTCCTTAAGGCACATTGTATAAAGTTTAATAAAAGATCTCTGTTTGAGTGGGGTTTTTAAGTCCCCACTCTCTTCCTCCCCCATTTGGGGAGGCTTGTGTTGTGTGTATGCTTTGAGTAGTGCTAGTTTTCATCATTCATTACATCTCATGCTTAGATCACTAATTGTTAATTCATCACTTTTAAGTTGATTATTCAGTTTAAATTGTTTATCTTTCTAAGATTAATCAACTACTTAAATCTCTTGAATCTCACCATAAGGTGGATCAAGAGTGCTCTCTATCGGAGAGTTTAAGCAACTAATATCATCTTGTGCTTGTTTAATCAATTATTAATCCATAAGACTCTTGAACTTGCAAGAACACAAGTCAAGAGCACTCTCTATCGGAGAGCATTTTAGATTTGCATAGTCCTTGCATTAGCTTCATATAGATTAGCTAAGTCTCTTGAACCACGGTCATAAGACGAGGTCAAGAGCGCTCTCTATCGGAGAGTTTTAATTAATTAACTTAAATAAATTCGCAACTCACACCCCTTTTAATTAATTAACCTCCTTTCCTCCTTGCCGGAGTATGCTCTAACCGATCCTAGATCGGAATACCCAGAAACGACATTGGATCTCTAAACCCCACAAGAGGAACTTAGCTAAAACTTTTGCCCATAACCAACGCATCGGCGTTGTTCGATAAATACCGAGGTATGTGGGCAAATTCCAAGTGTGGGCGCCGGGCTACGTAATCTGGGCACTGGTAGTTAAGTTATTGAACACTTACCTTTGACCCCAGACAGGTCCGTCATGTCTTTGAACGGAGCCACTGAAGGTATTACCGATTAGGACATCCAGCTACCATAAGCGAAGATCACAAGTAAAAGCTCTTGAAACTTACCAAAAGCACTTGCAAAACCTCACATTCACTGGCATCTTTTGGGATTCACATCATATTTACATTCGAAGCATCTCTGATAAGTTGACTCCATAGGCACTGGTCCTATCTTTTACACATTGTTGATAATCTGGGCCACTTGTCCATCGAATGTTTGATTATAGATCATATCTGTGAATGCTTTATCTATTTCGTGAAGTTCTCAAATATTTGTCTATCTTTCAATTCCAGTGATAGCAACATGGATTGCTTTGTCTTGTGCTCAATTCATCACATTAATCATTTTAAATCACAATAACTCCTAAACAACACCCATCCGCATCCGAAACATCTAAAAATTAACTTAAAACATTGAGCCATAGAAAACTCTTTGTTAGGGACTACCCCCCTTGGCTTCGTTAGGAGTTAGCCTAAACGGAGGAGCTAGGAGTAGGTGACAGTACCTATCTCTGTGCTTGCCCCCAAGGTCACACCTCTCCCACTTTCTCAAGTGAGGAGACAGCTTTTGGAAGATTTCTGCTGCTGGTGTGCAATCGGCGGACAACATCTTTTGGCGCTGTTGCCGGGGACAAATCTTTTTGTTCTTGGACGACCTTTGTTTCTTTTAGTTTTTTACCTTTTTATCCTTTTTGGTAGATTTTTAGTCCAATCACTCTCTGAAATTAGACTTAAGTCCACCTGGCGACTCCACTGTCAGTTAACACCTCAAGGTATTCTACTAGAAGAAACTCTGTAGGTTTGGTCGATTTCATCCTTGACCCCGAAAAGGTCTTTAGGAGGAGATTAAACAAACTATCTTCTCGCAGGATCCTTGCAGAACTTGGATCTGAGTCTGTTTCAGACATCCACATTTTATTTCCTAAAAACACTAATACCACTGTTTCTGACATAATGGGTGAGTATTTTACTCAGCTTGACTTTTCTCAGATAGTAGGTCAGCCCCACCGTCTTCCAGACAAAGCTGTCGAGAAGCTCCCGATGTATACAGGGACTGATGCCATTACCTCTGCCATGCACCTCAGGAACTTTTCTAGATGTATCAACGCTTATGTCAATGATCCGGTCAGCCAACATGATGACGTGTATATGAAGTTATTTGCTCTATCTCTGGATAGAAAGGCCGACGACTGGTATAGCAATTTACCAGACAACTCCTTTTCTACACTTGAAGCTTTCAAGACTGCCTTCACTAACAGGTTTGGTGAAAAGAAGGAACCTAGGCATCAACTGGCTTCTTTAACAAACATAAAGAAGAAAGAGAATGAGACTATGGATGAGTTCAACCAAAGATTCACAGAACTATCCAATGCCATTCCTGCCATTTACAAACCACCTGCACCATCTATCTTGCTTTATTACATTGAAGCACTTAGTGGGAAGATGTAATATCAGATCAGGGATAAAGATCCCACTACTCTTCTAAACGCACAAGAAATGGCAGTCGAAATAGGCAGAAATATGGGTGAGTATTTTACTCAGCTTGACTTTTCTCAGATAGTAGGTCAGCCCCACCGTCTTCCAGACAAAGCTGTCGAGAAGCTCCCGATGTATACAGGGACTGATGCCATTACCTCCGCCATGCACCTCAGGAACTTTTCTAGATGTATCAACGCTTATGTCAATGATCCGGTCAGCCAACATGATGACGTGTATATGAAGTTATTTGCTCTATCTCTGGCTAGAAAGGCCGACGACTGGTATAGCAATTTACCAGACAACTCCTTTTCTACACTTGAAGCTTTCAAGACTGCCTTCACTAACAGGTTTGGTGAAAAGAAGGAACCTAGGCATCAACTGGCTTCTTTAACAAACATAAAGAAGAAAGAGAATGAGACTATGGATGAGTTCAACCAAAGATTCACAGAACTATCCAATGCCATTCCTGCCATTTACAAACGACTTGCACCATCTATCTTGCTTTATTACATTGAAGCACTTAGTGGGAAGATGTAATATCAGATCAGGGATAAAGATCCCACTACTCTTCTAAACGCACAAGAAATGGCAGTCGAAATAGGCAGAAATATGCAGTCTTCAGGAGAATCCAACCTTCCTAGTTTTTCAAAGTCCTCGACTCTGATAAAGTCAAATGAGCATAAAGAAGAGGATTCCTACAGAAAACAAATGATGGAAATGAAGGAAAGACTTGGAAGAATGGAAGATGAAAATCTAGCTCAAATGAAAGAGATGCAGAACAAGGTCATTAGTATGGAAAGAGCACAATCACAACCTGTCCCAAGAACATTTCCTCCAAAAGTAAATTGGCAAAGAAAGGCACCCAACCATGAACAGAGGCCTCCTCATCAGCTAGAGTCCACTAACATGGTTAAGCAGTATAAGCCATTTTGTAGGGCATGTAAAGACCTTCATGAAGAATCTTCTTGTTATTATGCATGCTATGTTCAGGACCATGGTTTTCCAGAGGGTTGTGGTCCTAAAGCATCATCAAGCGAGCCTGAGTACATAAACTGTGTAGATGACATGCATGATATTTCCGGAGAAAGTTGGAGAGAGACAAAACAATATTCAAGAGAGCCTGAATACATTAACACAGTTAGACAACTCCATCCTGTCACCATAGAAACCCGGGGTCAAGTTCAAGATTATAGTCAGCAATTGGATGACCTCACTAAAAAATTTAGCACTAACCCTACTAATGAGCATGATGATGATAGTTTGGAAGGTTTACTACCTTGTGACCTTTTTTCTGAAGAAGATGACTATGATCATGAGGAGGGATATAGAATCAGATGTGATACAAGTGAGGAAGAATCCTTTACATATGAGATGGATGATAACTTTGAGACTTCAATTAAAATCCAATCTTAGAAGTCTCATGTGATGAGATTCCTCCATGCACTCCACCGAATGACAAATATTTGGAAAGTTGGGTCCCCTGTGATATCTTTGAAACCCAGCTTTTTGAAGAAGATTGTTTGGAGCAAAATGAGAAGTGTAGACAGGGACTTGATACCAGTGATGAGGCATCTCTCATATCCGACATAGATGGTGATGATGACTATTGGACTTTTATTGAAAATCCAACCTATGATACCTTTGAAAATATTTTTGAGAATCTCATTTATGATATGTCCAGCAAGGGGAGTTGTTATTCTGAGACTTATGAAAGTTATAAGGAAGAGCAGTCAGAGTTTTCATATGATCAGTCAGAATTGTATCCGAGTATCGGTAATAAGGATTTGAAAAAGCAGTGTAGTGATGAATCAGATGGGATACAACTAGTTGAAGTTTTTTCTCAGCCATTGTCTTCACCTATAGATGTTCCTTATGTTTTGGAGCAGCTCGGGGCTTATACAACAAGTTATTATTTGATAAGCCTTGATGATCAACATGATGGAGTAGTCGACCTGCCGCATCATCTCGATTTGTATATCAGCGCTATCCAGTCATGGATGGAAGCAGCTTGTGCGAGCACCTACCGGTTTGGGAAGACGTTTGATGACATTATTCATGCCTATGATTCCCCATCCAACCCGCCCATTCTGGATCATCACGCAGGTTTGCATTTTCTGGAAATTGTGTCCTTACTTTGGCTGGTAACCAAAGACAAGGCAAAACTTTTTTATATTAATAAAATGCTTAGGTGGCTACACTGGATTTATGATTACACCTAACCTTTTTTGTATCATGCTTAGAGTAGGAAAATAGGGTCCTTAAAGTGAGCATTTACTTTAGCATTTTCTTTCTATACTTAGGAATAAATAAAATTTTCAGTTAAGTTTTGTCATTCCTTTGAATAAAGCAACTTTTGGATCATTGGCTCTTTTTCATAAAACTTGTGCTACTGAGGTTTTTCTTGTCAAGTTGAGATGTTTTTACAGGATGTGGAAACCAGAGATTCTGGGGTTCTCGTATGCTCTCCTTGCATAAGAGATTAGATCGAGCACACGTCCCACAGTTGGAGCCAGATGTTATCCAACTTTTTGTACCATAGTTGCGTTACCTGAGGAGCCGCTGGTTGATAGACTTGTTCGAAGTCTGATTCCAGTGTATCAGTTGATCCGTCTGCTTGTTTAGCCAATATTGGCTAGTCACTTTTTTATTTGAATAATTTTGACCATGGCCCCGCGGGGTTTGTAATAAAATGTGCTAGTAGGATATTTTTGAGTGGTTCGGTCTCCTGGGACGTAGAATCTCAAATAGGGTATTCCAAGGAGTTTTTTGCCACTGACAATTATGCTTTGCCTTTAGCTGAGTATAATTGACGATGTTTTCTCCCGCTTCCTCCAAAGCTGGAATGCCCGATGTTGAATTCTGGGCCTTGGGGGGTTATTAGAGCCCAACTGAGTGTTATAAGCCTACTAGACATTATTTAGGTAGATCATGGTCATGTCCTAAGTCATCTGGACACATAAAAAATTTTCGAAAAAATATTTTTTGAACAGTGAAATTTTTTTTAAAATTTTTTTAATTACTTTTCCTAAGTTTTTTGGGTTAATTTTTCCATAAATTAAATGGAAAAAACTCATTCGTGATCCGGACTCAGAATTCAGTGATTGAAGGCTCTAACCTTAAGCCAAAAATCATTCTTGATCAGCCAGCTAGTCAGAACCAACTTTCAGATCAGCAATCAGACACATAATGCCTTTTTACTCAAAAAAGTCAGTTTTGAGTAAAAAAATGATTTTTAATAAAAAAATGATTTTTAATAAAAAAATGATTTTTATTAAAAAAAAATGATTATTTTGGAGAAAACTAAAACTCTCCAAATTAATCCAAATTCAGTAAAATAAAAGGCTAAATGACATCTCATGGAACACTTATGATGATTGTAATCATTATATTATTGAATAAAGCTTTTCAACTTTGGAGGTCTACATGATTGTCTCTTCATTGGTGGATGTGTTGTATGGGGCGATTTCTTTCCATGCTTTCAATTTGTTATTTATGTGTTGAATCAAACAACTAGCTTTAGAAGTCTATTATTAGAACATAAGATTTACCATTTGCTGCTGTCAAGTTGGTTTATTATGCAAAGTTTATCATAATCTAGATGGGTACAAATATTCAATTATATAAGTATTGATCTTGATTTGCATATTCCTAGCATACTAGTTTTTATTGTTTGATCTCACTGGGTATCAAGTTGGATTGTTTTTACAGATCTCGCCATTTGGAGAAGGGTGCGAGCTCAGCTGCATCAAATTCATCTCCATCATCATAAGAACCTTCTAACATTGTTGACTTTCAGGACCTACAGAGAGTTTGGCTTTTTCCAAGAGGAAAAAAACAAGAAGATCTTCCTCCAAAGTTCCATCTCAAATTCTTTCATAAATTTAAACACTTTCTTCCTCTAGTTCTCCCTTTGCTCTTTGACTTCTTTTGTTTCCTTACTTGCTAGCTCCTTTTCTCCTTGACTTGTTTGCCTTTTCTCACTTTTTCTTCATTGCTGCCCCGTTTTTTCTCTCTTTTACCATCCCTTTTCTCCATTTTGGACAGCCCTAGTGTGCCCTAGCTTTCTTCCCTTGTTTGCCTCTTTTTGCCCCAGTTTTTGGGTTTCTTTTAACCTTGTTTTTGGCCATTTCTTTTACTTTTTGTTTGCTGTCCCGTTTTGCACTTTTTATGACAGCCACTTATTTCATGGTTCGCTGTCCCGTTTTGCACTTTTTATGACAGCCACTTATTTCATGGTTTGCTGTCCCGTTTTCTTCAATTTTGTTCATCCCTTAGCTTCTTAGTTGGCTGCCCTATTCTCCCATTTCTTTCGTTTTGATCCTTGCTTAGTTTGTTTGCCTTCCTTCTCTCATCTTCTATTGTTTCAACCCCCCTTCCTTTTGTTCCTTTTACTCTCTTCAAACTTCTTCCCTTTACCCTTTTTAAAGTTTAATAAAAGATCTCAAAAGTAAAAATACAAGGCACTCTCCTTTTTACAGGTTATAATTTTTGTAGAGTTACTTTGCCTTTGTCTGAAAAGTCCTTTCAAGGATCATGTTCCTTAAGGCACATTGTATAAAGTTTAATAAAAGATCTCTGTTTGAGTGGGGTTTTTAAGTACCCACTCTCTTCCTCCCCCATTTGGGGAGGCTTGTGTTGTGTGTATGCTTTGAGTAGTGCTAGTTTTCATCATTCATTACATCTTATGCTTAGATCACTAATTGTTAATTCATCACTTTTAAGTCGATTATTCAGTTTAAATTGTTTATCTTTCTAAGATTAATCAACTACTTAAATCTCTTGAATCTCACCATAAGGTGGATCAAGAGTGCTCTCTATCGGAGAGTTTAAGCAACTAATATCATCTTGTGCTTGTTTAATCAATTAAGAATCCATAAGACTCTTGAACTTGCAAGAACACAAGTCGAGCACTCTCTATCGGAGAGCATTTTAGATTTGCATTAGCTTCATATAGATTAGCTAAGTCTCTTGAACCACGGTCATAAGACGAGGTCAAGATCACTCTCTATCGGAGATTTTTAATTAATTAACTTAAATATATTCGCAACTCACACCCCTTTTAATTAATTAACCCCTTTTCCTCCTTGCCGGAGTATGCTTTGACCGATCCTAGATCGGAATACCCAGAAACGACATTGGATCTCTAGACCCCACAAGAGGAACTTAGCTAAAACTTTTCCCCATAACCAACGCACCGGCGTTGTTCGATAAATACCGAGGCATGTGGGCAAATTCCAAGTGTGGGCGCCGGGCTACCTAATCTGGGCATTGGTAGTTAAGTTATTTAACACTTACCTTTTACCCCAGACAGGTCCGTCATGTCTTCGAATGGAGCCACTAAAGGTATTACCGGTTAGGACATCCAGCTACCTGTTGCCGTTGCAACTGTTTTCCCCAAATTTCTTAAATTTTGGTCCCCTCCTCATGATTTAGCGTTGTCTTTAATCGTTTGGATCCTTGAACCTTTTGGTCATGCTTTAATTTTGGATGGTTTTTTGAAGATTACCTTTCGTCCTGGTTTTCAGAAATCGCTCGTGTTTGGGATTGTTGTAGATCGCAGATTTTAGAGTTTGTTTTGATAAGTTGAAAATGGATCAGGCCTTTTTGTCCTTTGCAAAACGCCGTTTCATAGGAGGAACAGTTTTAACCGTTGCCGAATTTCAGAGTCTTTAAGCACTTAGCGTTTTTATTTTTGATCGGAGCTTTTTTCGTTTTAATCGGAGGCTGTAACCTTTTTTGCTTCCGTCGTTGCGGCTCCCAAACCAGCTAGCTACCCGAAGTCCAAATCGCTTCGCTCTCCAATGCTAGTCGCATGTCCATAGTCTTTTCTCTTCCGCCGTTGCGGCTATGAAAAGCTTTCATCTTTCGATGTCGACATCCTTCCGACTTCCGATTGAGAACTTTCCCGCCCGCATCTTAGGTCTTATCTTTCCCGACTCCGATAGGATTAAGTGGTTTCGCAGTGCCCGTCACTTTTAGGACCCGCTCATGCAGTGGTGAATGAATCTACCCTTCCGGTGTGAGTATTTTTAGCCGCCGATGAGTTTTCCGTTTTCCGTCGTGGATGATGTCTGTCGAGCCTGTAGGTGGACGAGGTAGTGGTGTCGGCGTTTGTTAAAATTCTCAGATCAAGTGGTGCACCTGGCCATTTCTTGTGGATTAGTCGTTTAGTTGGTTTAATTTGGCGTTTTGTTTTAGAATGCACTCCCGGTGAATGATGCACATTGATTAACTGCAGGAAGATCCAAAAGACTTTTCATATTGCCGCTGTGCGAAGGTACAGATAGGAGGCCGGATCTCAAGGGGCACGGGCAAAGTAAAAGACAAAATTAAAAGCAACAAAGGTGCAGCTCTGAAAGGTCTGTCAGTTACTCAGCTGATCATGAGCATGAGTAGAAAAGATGAAAAGAGGGATATGAAACGTTCGAAGAACCGAAAAGTCACACGTTTGGAGGGAACCCAAGCGGTCTACTGTTTTGTTTAAATATTTGAAAGTGAGAAACAGTCAGGGGCTTTTTTCCCTGGAAAAACTTGTAACTTAATGCTTGTAAGAGGAACTATTTCGTTTTACAACCAGAGACTGTAAATTTTGCCGGTTGGAGGAAGTGCTATGTGGAATGTATCAATGTGATTAAATGAGCGATGTTGAATGTGAACTATTTCGTTTTCAGTTGTGTCTCATTAGCTGTAAGAGTGTTCTAATTTCCTGAACCTATGTTCTTGTCTGAATGTTCTTCAATACCTTTATGATGTTTTTTCCACTATGAATAATGGGAATTTTGACTGTTGATGAGCTATCTCATCATACATACTTTTATTCATGTTTATATGTTTGGTTATAAGAACAGCTATCCGTGATTTGCCATAACACATGAACATGGTGCATTACTCATGAATTAATACCCAGCTCTCTAGAGATAGTTTAGTTAGTATTTATTTTCTCGCATGATTTGGATGCTTGTGAGTTCTAAGATGAGAGGTAAGAACCTGCGCATCACATTGTGACTACTCTCTGCATCTTCATCATCCTGCATTGTTAATTAGGCACGTGCATATCATACTTTAAGTCAAAAATACAAAAACATACGGTGGACCGGGCTGCAACCAGTAAACCCTTTTGTTACTTGACCTACGGTAGCCGGACCGCAAACCGGACGGATTCCCTACACCAAACAGTCACGGGCTAGTTGAGAACGTTGACTGGGGAGAATCCTTTGCTGTTGTTGCCTGCGAATTTCCAGGCCTCAACAGTTTCTGGCTCTAGAAGGAGGGTCGCCAGTGCATGGCTGGCCAAGGAAACCCGTTTTCCCGAGATTATTCCACCGGTAACAGTTCTGAAAGCAGTGGGCTTCATAATCCAATTCCAGAAGAAAGGAGTAAAGAACATTTGTTTTCTGTTGACAACGAGGTTGTTAATAACCTGAGAAGACACACCAGGGCATATGTGAAGAAGATTGGAGGATTGCCGATCATCTCTGAATTGCCCAGAAGAGAATATAAAAGAAAAGATCGTCCTATATTGGAAGACTCAGTACTGGTTGGGGATTGGGAAGAACTTGTGGAAATAGCCTTACAGGAAGTTGTACTGCCTTTGAATTAAGAAGGCCCAGATACTCCTCACAGTTCTCCTGCTCACACTCCTGTTTGCTCACCTCCTCACTCTCCACCCAGACTCATGGCAGGCGTTAATGCCAATCCACCACCAAACCCACCGAATCCACCACCTGCTTGGAGAGCCAGATCACCTTTAAATCTAACACCTCCGTTACATGATTTACCTCAAGCCTTTGAGAAGATGTTGCCCAAATTCGACCCAAGTGAGAAGATACTAGTAGATGACCACTTGCAAAGTTTTTACTTGGCCATAGAAGGGTTAAGGGCGGGGGAGCATGAGCATGTAGTTTGCAGACTTTTTCCGCACACCCTTAAAGGAGCTGCAGCATCATGGTATTTTGGGTTGCCTGCAAATTCTATCCCTGATTGGGATACCTTCGAGAGAATTTTCAGAAGCAAGTATGCGACTCAAAAGACTCATGCAGCTTTACTCAAAGATTTGCAGCATACCTCAAGAATTTTTCTGAAGCTGACAAACCTTCGGACAAGGTCCTGATTGAATATTATATCTCAGCTTTAGGGCCTGAGTTGGCCATGTTTGCCAAAATAAGAGCCAAGCCTACTTTGGTGGAAACCTATGAAGAGGAGGAAATAGTGGAGGCTGAAAGAGAAAGTATTGAAGATTATCCCGAACAGTCAGGAGAGAAAGGTGTGGGAAGGAAAGCCTTATTGTTTACTAAGCCTAAGGAAGAGAAATCACCAGAATTTGAGAGTATGGCAAAAATGATGCAGAAGCTTTCTAACAAAATCATAGACTTGGAGAAAGAGAAGGAAACTCAAAAGTTCTATAAACCCTATTACAAGAAAAGAGAGGATAACAATCAGTCCCAACCTCCTCCACACAATTCTGCATCTATGAATTTAACAGAGGTAGGCATGGACAATTTTTGCACTTTCCATCAGCAACCACACTCTGAAAAGAATTGTCCTCAATGGATAAACTCGGTGACATTGGTCATGAATCAACTGTTGGATTTTAGATTAACAGAAGATGGAGATGAAGAAAGAAAAGAGAGTACCACTTCAACGAAGGAGCAAGAAGAGGAAACCATGGTTCTGTGGAATTTTGTTTCGTTATTTGATGCTGAAAAGGAAAAGAATCAGGGCTACAAGGACGTCATGGAAACCAACGTTACAACAAGGAGCCAAGGGTCGGTTAAAGAAGACAGTCTCATACTCCCGAAAATCAAAAGGCTGCAGAAAAATGTTAAGAAATTTTAAAATAATTCCGCAGCTGATAAAATTCCAGAATTCACCATTACCAGCCAAGATCCTAGGCAGAATGATGCGCGGGCCAAGCCCAATGAAGAAAAGATGAATGTTGGTAAACCGCACCCCATTGAACCGCAGATGGATTATGATATCGTGGAGGACATAAAGAAGATAAAGGCAAACGTTTCGCTATTTGAAATGTGTAAAGTGCCGCAGCAAAAAGAAAGATTGTTGAAAGCGCTTGAGGCATTGGATGAGAAGCTGCCCACCGACAATCAACCTCAGGAAGAAGAAGAAATCGGAGAAACCAGCATTGGAGGTAAGTCTAAGAGCAAACATCCACCTTTCCTCCTCACTTTTGAAATTTTCAATCACAACGTACATAATTGCCTGGTAGACTCAGGGGTGTCGGTTAACGTCATGCCAATATCAGTCTGTAAAAAGATAAATGGGCAGCCTAAGCCATCCACGTGGAGGGTTGTTCAGTTGGACAGGACGGATGTAAAGGTAATTGGTGAGATGGAGGATGTCCTAGTCCGTCTGGCATCAAATGATAAAGTGTGCCAAGTCATTAATATCGTGGTGGTTGATATACCAGACGCGTACGGTCTTGTTCTGAGCAGAGATTGGTCGGCCAAACTAAATGGATATTTTTCCTCGGATTGGTCGCATCTGTGGCTGCCATATAAAGAAAGCCTGAACCAAATTAAAATTTTGAGGGAGCCTCACATGAGGTACAACGTTACTCAACTGGAGGAGAAGAATGAACCAGTGGATTCTGTGTTGGGAAATTATTTTATTGAGTTGGAACCAGGAAATTACCAAGCAGAAGAAGCCAACAACACATCAGACACCCAACCTAATCTCCTTCGATTTTCACAGGCTGATGAAATCGATTGTAACATAGTAAACTTAGCAGTAGGAGTAGATTCTCATGCAGTAGTTAGCGATTTCTGGACTTTGTTTTTTGATGGCTCTAAGACTTTGGAAGGGTCAGGGGCCGGCTGTGTCCTGATCGATCCCAAGAATAATAAACATTTTCTCTCATGTAGATTAGAGTTTGAGTGTACAAATAACACGGCTGAGTATGAAGCGCTGGTGCAGGGTTTAAGGAAAGCAATCGAGTTAAAGGTAAGTAATCTAAAAGTTTTTGGAGATTTTGAAATAATTGTTAAACAGATCCGGAATCAAATACATTGTGTTTCCCCTCACCTAAAAGCTTATCAAAATGAGGTATGGGATCTGCTCAAATGTTTCAACGCATTTAATATTGTTTCAATTCCAAGACTTAAAAATGTAGCAGCTGACTTGTTAGCCACATCAGCCGCTAGGTTCGTACCTACCAATAATCGATGCTCTGTTGAATTGCTTTTTAGGCCCTCGGTACCTGATATGATCACCAACCTACGAGTATTCGATGATGATCAGCAGATCATAGAATGCTTAACAAATGACGAGGTATTTAAAGGAGCAATTATAGACGATGAAGAACATCAGGCGAGCTGAAGTATGATAATTTCATCCCTAAAGGAGTTAAAACGTTAGAAAGAATGTTCGATTTAAATGAAAAGTTCAGAAGACCAGCCAACGTGAAGACTCACAGCTCATCTCTACAGTTCGAGCTGATAAATTTAGGGACTGAGACGAATCCTAAATATGTGAATCTTGGCAAATGTTGTTCACCAGCAGAAAGAGATAAGTTCGTCAGTCTGTTTAAACAATATAAAGATGTTTTCGCCTGGACATACGAAGATTTGAAGACAAATGACACCAGCATCATCAAGCATGTTATCCCCATCAAAGCTGGCGTCAAGCCGTATCAGCAACCTTTAAGAAAAATGCACCCAAAATTGGAACCGCTGATCCAGAGTGGAACCGCTGATCCAGAGTGAAGTTAAGAAATTGTTGGATGCTAGAATCATTTTTAAGGTCAGACACTCTGAGTGGGTCTCAAATTTGGTGCCAATAAGGAAAAAATCTGGAGAAATCAGGCTGTGCGTGGATTTCAGAAATTTAAACCGTGCTTCAGACAAAGATAACTATCCTGTTCCACCCATGGAGCAACTGCTACAAATGGTCTCAGGGTCTGAACTATTTTCTTTACTAGATGGATTCTCGGGCTACAATCAAGTATTAGTAGCTGAAGAAGACAGGTTGAAGACGACATTCAGGACCAAATGGGGAACTTTCGCTTATAGAAGAATGCCCTTTGGGCTTATAAACGCTGGAGCCACATTCCAGAGGGCTATGGACATAGCCTTCCGCGGTTTGATTGGACGTAGTGTGGTGATATACCTCGATGATATTACAATCTTCTCAAAGAGGAGAGGAGAACACGCGTTCCACCTAAGGCGGATTTTTGAACGCTGTCGAAAATATGGCATCTCACTCAATCCCAAAAAATGTGTGTTTGCTGTTACGGAGGGTAAGCTGCTTGGTCACATAGTTTCAAAGAAGGGAATCTCTATCGATCCGAAAAGGATCAAAGCCATTGAACAGATTCCCTTGCCCCATAATAAAAAGGGGATGCAATCATTTATGGGGACAATAAACTTCGTGCGAAGATTTGTGCCTGATTTCGCTCAGATTGTCAAGCCTCTGCAGCAGATGGTGAAGCAAAATGCACAATTCAAGTGGACTGAGATTGAAAAGAACGCATTCAGCAAAATTAAAACTGCTGTTGCACACGCATTTTCCCTGAAAAGCCCAGATTTCGATAAAGATTTTATTCTGTATACTTTTGCATCTGATGATTCACTAGCAGCTGTGCTTACCCAAAAGGAACATGGGGGGGATGAATTCCCAATATCTTTCATGAGCACTGGTCTACAAGGGGCCGAATTAAATTACCCAGCCATTGATAAACAAGCTTACGCAGTATTCAAAGCAGTGAAACAATTCAGGCCTTATATATTAAAAAATTGAACCAAGGTGATCGTACCATACCCAGCTGTAAGGTCCCTTTTTGTACAGAAGGAGTTAGGTGAAAGAAGGGGAAATTGGGTAACAACTCTTCAAGAGTATGACCTTGAATTCAAGCTAGCTTCTATAGTTAAAGGGCAGGGATTGTGCAAACTGATGACTTAAAATGGGAACAATGACGAACACGCCTGGTAAGACGAGGCTGAATTACATTTGATGGATGTATGTCCTTTGTTCACAGCTCCCGATTCTTGGTATAGGGACCTCGTGCATTACCTACAGGTAGGACTGTTGCCAGAACATTGGAATTCTAAGCAAAGAAGAGCGTTGCGTCTTAAATTGGCTTCCTACCAAATTGTTGAAGGAATATTATTTAGGAAAAATTATGACGGAGTTCTGCTTAGATGCTTAGAGAAAGAAGATGCGAAGAAAGTAATGACAGATTTGCATGACGGGCCTGCTGGGGGACATTATTCAGGAGATACTACACCCCACAAAATCTTCAGAGCCGGTTACTATTGGCCTACGCTCTTCAAAGATACACATGCACATGTCAGGAAGTGCGATATTTGCCAAAGGTGTAGTGGAAGACAACCCAAAGCAGCAGCACCCCTAAAGCCGGTGATGATCACGTAGCCGTTCGAGGAATGGGGGTTGGATATTATTGGAGAAATAAAACCGAATTCCTCCCTACAACACAAGTACATTCTGACCGCGACCGATTATTTCACTCGCTGGGTCGAAGTTGTCCCGCTGTGCAAAATAAATGAAGACGCGGTCATCAGCTTCCTACAAGATCATATCATGACCAGGTTTGGAGTTCCAGTTTCGTTAGTCTTTGATAATGCTACTTACTTTTTATCAATTAAATTAACTGCTTTTGCTCATGATAAAGGGATAAAATTGCATTATTCTGCGATTACTATCCACAAGGAAATGGCTTGGCTGAATCCTCTAACAAAAATCTGATTAGAATTTTAAAGAAGACTGTAATAGAAAACCAGAGGGGTTGGCACTCAACGCTACCAAATGCCCTTTGGGCTGATAGAGTCACCCCCAAGTCTTCGATAGGAGTGTTTCCATATACCCTTGTGTACGGTAAAGAAGCCATTCTTTCTCCCAATATCATGCTACCTTCTTCCATAATAGCTCAAGAATCTAGAGGGTTGGATGATGATGTTTTGCAAATAAGGATATATAACCTCTTGAAGGCAGAAGAGGCTCGATCTAAAGCCAGAGAGCGCTTTAAGCAGCAGCAAGAGGTAATAAAGAGATGGTTCGACAAACATAAGGCAGGAACAAAAGACTTTGAGGTGGGAGATTTAGTTCTCAAGTGGGATCACCCCCATGATGAGAAAGGAAAACACACGAAATTCCAGCAGTTGTGGGTAGGTCCTTTCCAGATTGCGGCAAAACTTGGCCCTTCCACTTATAAGTTACAAGATCTGCAAGGGTGGGAAGAGAACTTACCAGTAAATGGTTTAGTGCTCAAGCCTTATTTTTCTTGAGTTTCATTTGTCTTCTTTTATCTTGTATATAAATAATTTGGCTTAGCCGTTTTTTGAGTCTTTGAGTCATGAAGTTTAGTTTGTTTTAGTTTAGATTTTCTGTTTGATTTCAATAAAAGAAGCAAGCTTTGGTTGCATGGAGAGCATTACAATTTTGGACTAACTAAAGTCCTTGATTATAAGACTGTGTATTATGATTTTATCTGATAGAATTTCTTCTAGTTTAGCAGTTTTCCTAAATGGCTATGAACGCATTGAAGTCCTGCTTAATCCCTGTAAAGTAACTCAAGATTAAAGGGTCTGGAATACTATTTCGAGGCTCCATCCATCTCACACTTAAAAAATGTCTTAGGGGGTGACAACAAAAGACCCATGGAAAGGAAGCATGGTAAACAGTATATTATATATAAATGATCCCATGCCAAGAATTGAAAGCCAAAAGGCTAAAAAGAGTCAAAACTCCTAAGAAAGCAATATGTATCAAAGCAAAGTATTAAATCATATGAGTATAAAATTGCCAAAAGTTCCTCTTCGTCCGTGAGCTGAAAATTAAATACATCTCTTACACAAAAGGACACCATGGATAGAGGAGCCTGAATAAAAAATTCAGAAAGAAAGGCATGAGGAGGACTCAAAAGGACAAAAGTCCAAAAGCACAAAAAAATGCAAAATGGCATGGGAATGAGGAACAAATGAATATTCCTGTTTACCAGATGTTATGATCCTGTGGTGTCCAAGCTGGAAGTTACCCGAAGATAGAGGTAAAAATGAAACTCATATTCCTGGCCTCGAAAGAGTTATCTTGACTTTGAAATCTTGGTTTCCATTTTCCTAAATTGGACTACCCTCAATGATTAAAAGTTCATATATTTGCCATTTGGGAAATCTATATATCTAAAAGAATTCAACATGGTGGTTTTATTGTTAAATAGTTTGCTACTTAAGGAAGAAATTGTCCAGAGATCTAGGTTCACTAGGTAGTCGCCAATTGTTGCCGCTGCAACTGTTTTCCCCAAATTTCTTAAATTTTGGTCCCCTCCTCATGATTTAACGTTGTCTTTAATCGTTTGGATCCTTGAACCTTTTGGTCATGCTTTAATTTTGGATGGTTTTTTGAAGATTACCTTTTGTCCTGGTTTTCAGAAATCGCTCGTGTTTGGGATTGTTGTAGATCGCAGATTTTAGAGTTTGTTTTGCTAAGTTGAAAATGGATCAGGCCTTTTTGTCCTTTGCAAAACGCCGTTTCATAGGAGGAACAGTTTTAACCGTTGCCGAATTTCAGAGTCTTTAAGCACTTAGCGTTTTTTATTTTTGATCGGAGCTTTTTTCGTTTTAATCGGAGGCTGTAACCTTTTTTGCTTCTGCCGTTGCGGCTCCCAAACCAGCTAGCTACCCGAAGTCCAAAGCGCTTCGCTCTCCGATGCTAGTCGCATGTCCGTAGTCTTTTCTCTTCCGCCGTTGCGGCTGTGAAAAGATTTCATCTTCCGATGTCGACATCCTTCCGACTTCCGATTGAGAACTTTCCCGCCCGCATCTTAGGTCTTATCTTTCCCGACTCTGATAGCATTAAGTGGTTTCGCAGTGCCCGTCACTTTTAAGACTCGCTCATGCGGTGGTGAATGACTCTACCTTTCTGGTGTGAGTATTTTTAGCCGCCGATGAGTTTTCCGTTTTCCGTCGTGGATGATGTCTGTCGAGCCTGTAGGTGGACGAAGTAGTGGTGTCGACGTTTGTTAAAATTCTCAGATCAAGTGGTGCACTTGGCCATTTCTTGTGGATTAGTCGTTTAGTTGGTTTAATTTGGCGTTTTGTTTTAGAATGCAATCTCGGTGAATGATGCACATTGATTAATTGCAGGAAGATCCAAAAGACTTTTCATATTGCCGCGGCACGAAGGTACAGATAGGAGGCTGGATCTCAAGGGGCACGGGCAAAGTAAAAGACAAAATTAAAAGCAACAAAGGCGCAGCTCTGAAAGGTTCGTCAGTTACTCAGCTGATCATGAGCATGCACAGAAAAGATGAAAAGAGGGATATGAAATGTTCGAAGAACCGAAAAGTCACACGTTTGGGGGGAACCCAAGCGGTCTACTGTTTTGTTTAAATATTTGAAAGTGAGAAACAGTCAGGGGCTTTTTTCCCTGGAAAAACTTGTAACTTAATGCTTGTAAGAGGAACTATTTCGTTTTACAACTAGAGACTGCAAATTTTGCCGGTTGGAGGAAGTGCTATGTGGAATGTATCAATGTGATTAAATGAGCGATGTTGAATGTGAACTATTTCGTTTTCAGCTGTGTCTCATTAGTTGTAAGAGTGTTCTAATTTCCTGAACCTATGTTCTTGTCTGAATGTTCTTCAGTACCTTTATGATGTTTTTTCCACTATGAGTAATGGGAATTTTGACTGTTGATGAGCTATCTCATCATACATACTTTTATTCATGTTTATATTTTTGGTTATAAGAACAGCTGTCCGTGATTTGCCATAACACATGAACAGGGTGCATTACTCATGAATTAATACCCAGTTCTCTAGAGATAGTTTAGTTAGTATTTATTTTCTCGCATGATTTGGATGCTTGTGAGTTCTAAGACGAGAGGTAAGAACCTGCGCATCACATTGTGACTACTCTTTGCATCTTCATCATCCTGCATTGTTAATTAGGCACGTGCATATCATACTTTAAGTCAAAAATACAAAAACATACGGTGGACCGGGCCGCAACCGGTAAACCCTTTTGTTACTTGACCTACGGTAGCCGGACCGCAAACCGGACGGATTCCCTACACCAAACAGTCACGGGCTAGTTGGGAACGTTGACTGGGGAGAATCCTTTGCTGTTGTTGCCTGCGAATTTCCAGGCCTCAACACTACCATAAGCAGAGATCACAAGTAAAAACTCTTGAAACTTACCAAGAGCACTTGCAAAACCTCACATTCACTGGCATCTTTTGTGATTCACATCATATTTATATTCGAAGCATCTCTGATAAGTTGACTCCATAGGCACTGGTCCTATCTTTTACACATTGTTGATAATCTGGGCCATTTGTCCATCAAATGTTTGATTATAGATCATATCTGTGAATGCTTTATCTATTTCGTGAAGTTCTCAAATATTTGTCTATCTTTCAATTCCAGTGATAGCAACGTAGATTGCTTTGTCTTGTGCTCAATTCATCACATTAATAATTTTAAATCACAATAACTCCTAAACAACACCCATCTGCATCCGAAACATCTAAAAATTAACTTAAAACATTGAGCCATAGAAAACTCTTTGTTAGGGACTACCCCCCTTGGCTTCGTTAGGAGTTAGCCTAAACAGAGGAGCTAGGAGTAGGTGACAGTACCTAGCTCTGTGCTTGCCCCCAAGGTCACACCTCTCCCACTTTCTCAAGTGAGGAGACAGCTTTCGGAAGATTTCTGCTGCTGGTGTGCAATCGGCGGACAACAGACTAGATACTTTTGAGGTTCTCATGCGCTCTCTCCCTTAGAGCACTTGTCCCAGCTGGAGATAGAAAGAATGTAATCACGAAAGTTGTAACTACCTCTGTTGAAGATCCTATCCAGGATGGGAAGCCAAACCAAGTGACCTCAGATTGCCTCAACCCTTGCAAGTGATGCAAGTGTGACACCAGATGGGGCGCTGTTTGCATTTAGGTAATGCCAAAGCAAAGCCAAGGGGAGACCCTAGCTAACAAATGATGGTACCTTATGCAAGACAAGACACACAATCAAGCAAATGATATGACAAATGGAGGATCAAGTGGTTTTGGTGTGAAAGCCCTAGATCAAATGGATTGCTACGAGATAAGAATATTTTGAGAAAAGGCGGAGAAGGCTTAATGTGGAAATCAATTACTTAGCTAGATACAATTTATCCCAATAACAACATGTTTAAAACAAATCTAGGAATATTTTCGTGCTAGATAATATAAGCAGATAGTGACCAGACAAGTAAATAATCAATGAATTAGAGTGGTCACGGGATGAAGAGATAATGAAATTATAACACTCAAGATGTGAGTTGTGATATGAGACAAGCAATATAAAACACACAAACAACACATTTAAAACCCTAAACCAAGAAAACGTGGGCAGCCCAAGGAGGGCGCACCTCTGCCAGAAAGGCCAGTGCCCAGCAAGGGTAAATGGAGTCGAAATGTTACAAACTTGGTACCTAGGGTTTCTATGGCATTTCTAACACGGGTTTTGAAGGATTTTAAGATTTAACGGGTGAAAATGAAAATAATTTTTTTAGGGTTTTTATTTAAGTTTATTTTTGCTGACTATGGAATGAGAAATAAAATGGAGAGAGGCCACAAGTTTACTTACTTGGAATCTGAAGGTTGATGAGGTTATTATCCTCTTTCATGAACTTGCAACTCAAATAGACTGCTTCTCTCTTCAAATCGAACTTGACAATTTTCCTAAGTCGCCCCGCCACAACAAACAGAGAAATGTTAGCACATGCAAAACACAATCCGAGTGTAATAACAAGACAAATAATTTTTAGCAAGATAAGAGAATTATTTCTAGAAGAACGATGACAAATTTTTGCTAATCTAAACACTAGCATCAACTCCCTTTTTCAAAACGTTTTGCCAAGCAAAGGGAAGGTCGCCCTCTCCAATCCACTTGGCCAAAACGCCCTCCTGCAACAAAGAATTTTCACCAATAGTTGTTTGAAAATGAAAGACAATCTTTGGATAATGCAAGGGATAGGAAGATTTCACAATCATAACTCAAGAATTGCATAGCAAGCAAGTGGAGCAATGTCTCAATTCTATTCCTCAAGAGTCAAAGGTCCATTACAATGAGCAAGAGAGCGTATAAATAGAGCTCTCTCAACAAAATCCCTAGTCTCATAAGGATGAGCGGCTAGGATCTATTCTCATCCATCTCAAATCAACGGTCCAAAACGATCCAAGTCAAGAGAGTGGGTCCCCATCAATGGGTGTGCCCCCCTCTCAAATACATAGCAAGTATTGTAGACACTGAGAGGGGGGGTGAATCAGTGTAAAGCAATTTTTACAACTTTTCTTGACCTACCAATTCATCATTTCATTATTCTACCAATCTCATAATCATTTCATAAACTTCATCATTCACATAGCATTTAACTCATCAAGAACCATAACACAGAAGAACACCACATCATATAAATTTGTAATCTTTTTATATTAGATTTGGTTCGGCTACAACCGTTAGGCAAAATCAGCACCTACTGATACATAGAGCACCTACTCTGCATCCAGGACCCTGCCTGGTTTTCTTAGACCCTGCTAAGAAGGGTTTGAGGTATCCTAACCTCAAAAGCAAGACAAGCTTGCATTTATAATTAAAGCTTACTGTTGTATCAACATCCTCTGTTTCTGCTGTTGGTCAATTCTGCTGATCATCTGCTCAACTCTGATTATGCTCATCTGCTCATCTCTGATTATGCTCATTTGCTCATCATCAACGCTGCTCACTGTCACATCATCATATAGCTCCTATCACTGATCATCAAACTCTGTTCTTCAATGTTGCAGGTCATAGATCTGCTCGACAACACCTCAATCCACTTTCCAACTCAATCAACTGCTGCTAATCATCAATCAGTTCTGCTGCTCATTGTCATCAACCTGTCAAACCTGTTGTTCAAGTATGTGCTCACAAGGATCTGTTCTAACCACTGCCAAAACATCATTGTCTACTGCTCATGTATCTCTGCTGGTCATTCTGGAAACTACTTGATCAATTTCTGCTGCTCATCTACATTTCTGCTCATCATTCTTTACTGCTGCAGTACTAATCAGCAAAGCATAGAGCATCAAGGCATACATATGTCATCAAGGTTCCAATGTTACCAAGAAGGTCTGGAACATCATGGGGTACTCATTATAGTGTTCAAGGCACTATCATATGATCAACACAGCTCATGTCATCACTCTACAGTTAACCACTTAGTACAGACTTCTGTCCATCATTATTGCACATCACAAATATTTATTGCATATAAAGCATATTGTTTATACACTGTAGGATTCTTCACTATACATATATAAACTGTATACCTGTTACTGTATTCTTCATCACAGTACAACAAATAAGGCTCAAAATGCCTTTCAAGATCCTTGACTCTAGTATTGTTTGGATCGAAGTTTATCACAAATAGAGTCTTTGCTGGCTTCAAACCTGTACCAAACTGTTCATACAACCAATATGCTTTACTCAGTGATAGACTGAGTATACCTACTTTCTTCCTTTTGTAAATGCCTCAACCATGAACTCAAAGTTCAACTTATAGAATGATATAACAATTAAACACTGTGTGTGGCCAAGTCATTGTTTTAGCAAGTCACTATCATTAGACTGTCACAAATCAAGTTCATCGATCTTTGTTATTTTTTTTTTATAGATACCATTGTCATTTTATTATGAATGGTGGATGATAACACTAGCTAAGGCTGTCATAGCAGCTACAAACACTGAGAATACACAATAACAATAAACTTGGAAATGATGGATGCCAAGCCTCTCTAACAACTGCTGCAATTTCTACTGGACTGGTCTATTTTGCACAAAACGAGTTTGTTGTAGCTATTGACCGTGGAGAATGTTGATGTGGATGGTTGTAGCAGCTGGTATCATGCTCAAGAATGAAGATAATGCTCTGCTGAAAGGAATAGTCTCCACTAACAAACCCAACCAAAGGATAAATGCATATCTTTGCTTCCAAATCCCCTTTCACAGGTCTACGACCTCCATAGATGGTCCATGGTCCTCACAACAGAGGTATGCCCCGGAATGAAGTGACACGTCCCACTTAATACAATCTCAACACAAGTATGAGATCTGAAGCATACCCAAAACCACGCCAAAGTGATGGCGCTCAGCTGCTAAGGGAATCCACACCCACGAGTTGCTCTTGGCTCCCTTGTTTTATTTTAGCAAATGGCTGTACAATAACACTTCCTCTAGATAGGTTGCTCCAAGGCTCACTAATCCCTACTCCTTAGAACTTGCTGGTGCATTAGAATATCAGAGCTTGTAAATTGCCTTTATGCATGCCTGAATTACATAGTTGTGTCATGCTCCACTGTGGCTGCCATAGTCCTACACCCGAATTTCAGAGCATATGAAACTTTTGTTGCCTCAGATCTGCAACATTCGCTGCCTCAGCATTACCAATCACCCGAATTCAACAACCAAACAAAAACTTGAAAATAAATTCTCTTCTACTGCGACCTCTTAAAAAATGCATTCAATAGTGGCCACAAGTGCGCCCTTTTTGAAGATTGAGAATATAGAGTGTGTCCTCCTCGATTGGTGTCTCAGCTTCCACTACTAATCCCTGGTAGAGTTAGGAACATGTTGCCATGATTGTGATGATCTACACAAGAAATAATCTTCAAACAATTGTTGACCACTCACAGGCTGATACGATTTTTCCCTTTAGTCTTTATGCAGTGAGCAATGCACTCTTTGGCTGCTACAGGAGTAAAAGTCGGGAAATTAACATGCTGCTACAGGAATGCGTCCTCTTCAAACAGCCACGCGTTAGAGAAATAATAGTGCTGTGGGTACTCCCTCAAAATCACTTGGCTGCCACTACAGATTTCGACCTTCATTGTATATTGCTGCTACAAGAACAATCTATTAAGTTGTAAAACCTTCTCTGCTCCACAACCTGGGAAATGGTTCATTAATGTAACCTTCTTAGAGTCACCCACGAGTAAGAAACTTCTCCAACGAAATGTATGGGTGAGACTCAACACCAAAACGCCTTTTCTGTGACCATCATGTACGCACTCCCAAGTGATTATCAGTAACAATAAGAAATGCTGAGATGGATCGAAGGGAAACTCGTCCTTCTCCTTTCCTGAAGCAGTCTATCCAAAAGAATGGCATACCCTTCAAACAGCTGCGCCTTCCTTCATAGTTTTCCAATCTCTCCTCAAAACCCACAGATCTGAAGATGAAAATGAGGAAAATAATCAACAGAATGCCTCTTTTAAAAATCTCAGTCAATAGCCCACGTGTTTCCCAAAATTTCCTTCGCTATTCTGCGGCTGCCTCAGAGCTCCACCAAAAATTTCCACATCAAAAATAAGGATTTGATGGGGTATAAATACTAAATTTTCACCCATATTTTGCTGAGCCGACTTGTATTTTATTATTATTTTTAATGGGGCCGACATACAAAAAATATTTTATTTTATTTTTAATAAAACTTTGACTGAGCCGACTTTGTGTTTGACTGAGCCGACTTAAAAAATATTTTATTTCTGGGCTGACATTCTATTTCTGGGCCGACATACTATAAAAAATATTCTTCAGTTAATAAGTGTGCAATCTGTGTCCATTTGTCCACAACTTGAGCAGCCATTTTGCAATTGCAGGCAGCAAATATCTTCCATGAATGAAGGAGACTGGAACACACAGCTTGATCCTGATAGGGCTTTTACATCACCCCTAAAAGAGTGGCCACTGCAAGTCCTTGTTGGCATCAATGACAATTTCATCAACAAGTATAATGTGTAACCATAGGGGAAGGATGGAGGGTCTCCTAGGGGCTATAGTCTTCCTAAGGCGTCCCCATTACAAGGCTAAATAATGTGTGAAGTGGTGGGCCTCATGCTGCCCCAACAAAGTGCGCCCCCTAGGATGAAAGATGAAGTGTGGGTCCCCAAACTCTAGCAAGGTCTCATAACCCAAGCTCAAAACAATAGTCATTTGTCCCACAATACTCTAAAATCACACATCACCCCACATTTCTCCATATTAGTGAAGTTGCTAAGTCGATGGTTTTATTTTCCAATTTAATTATTGCTGGTATAATTTTCTGAAGTTGCAATTGTCCAATAATGGCCACTTCCCTTGCCTGGATGCTCGAACCAACTGTTCCAATAGATTTGTAGACTCCAAATACACTATTAGTGATCACAAGAACCACTCAAATCCATCAAGTATGCTCAATTTGGCTAATTCTATGCCAAATTAATTAAAGTATGATCCTGCTAACCATTAATAAATAAAAATCTCTTCACCCGTGCCATTTCATGGTGAACTAGGCATGAAAGCATGAAGGGGGTCAATAGAGACTCTAAAAACAAAAATCACATCCCTAGATCCAAACTTTTTTCCCAGGACCCCATTTTTGGCTTGATCAAAGTGGTTTGACCAAGTCAAACTAGTCAATCATATGGCAGGAAATGACCTGTGCAGACTTGCAAGCACAAGGGATGCCATTGTGCTCCCTTATTTATATTAGTAAACCAACTACAACATTAAGCAATAAGTGATCATGATCCAACAATTAAAATACATGTAACATTAATCTTAATTTTGAGCAGACTTGTTACCTTTAATGAAGCCTCCAATGTATGCACACTTACAGTCTTGGTCATCTTGCTAGCAATGGGTGAGGTGACCAAATCAAGGCTTAAGGACAAGGGGAAGACTTGTACTTTGATGTCGAGATCCTTTGGACAAGCAAGGGAAAACAGGGGCCACGATGACATAAGCATGTTGGAGAACAATAGGGAATGATAGTGTCTCACAGATGGGATAAAGTGCTTGGGCAACCACCACTAGACTCTAAGAAGGTGCTCTGCAACTCACATCTAAGCTTGCCTCAAGCCCAGTGAGGATATTTTCTAGAACCCTTGTGATAAGTTCACAAGTGACTGTAATTTGTTGAGGTTCTAGGGGACACTTAGAATCCTTGCTCCATATCATGTCACAACCCTTAGGCTCCATGAAGTACAATCATTACATTGATTTCAATTATATGGGGCCAAGCAATCATTTTGATTTGGCATTTGTTCCTCATCTGCTTGGCCTTGTTAACTTTAATATCAAATTTTCCTTTTTGGCTTGATTCAACTTTATTTAGCCATTTTGGCTTTGTATTTCACTTCCTTTGGATATAGCATGATACACATAGACAATGTAATGATGGCAGTAACACATTGCTTCGAGGATTGATGGGATGACACCCGGTGGAAAGCACAACTATATCCGCCACTACAACAGCAGGGGCAACTGACAGGGAAGTAGATCCACGGTTGAAGCCATACTCCCACTCACTCCAGAGTTGAGACATAGGTAACATGGGGTCCAACATGCTTAGGGGTCAAAGGGGGAGGTCTTCTAGATCACAACTCTTGGTGCAAGTCGGGGTGAGAATCTAGTGTGGATTGGTTGGATGAGTGGAGACAAGTGTAAGGTGATGCCAGAGCTAGCACAATAGGATAGAAATGACCAAGCCTATACCAAAGGTAGGCGAACCAGTGTGCATACAGAGGAGCCTTGCATTCAAGTAACAATGATTACAAAGAATATTAGCCCGTGATAGCAATCAATAAACAAAGGATCATTCACATTATAACTCAAAGCTCGGTCAGGTTACTAATATAAATAAATGAGACAAGAACATGACCTCAAATGTGCAAATACCATATACTTGATGTGATGCCTGAATCTGGATGATGGCCTCTGAGTTCTGACATTGATAGGAAAGGGAAAGACCAACAATCTCTCTGCTACTGCCTCATAGGACCATGACCTAACAACCTCATCTCCATGGGGTAAATGTGGGAATAACTGTGATAGGAGAGCATGTAGTATTGAGTGATCTTTGCATGTGGGGCACACTACTGATGATGGATGTCTCATGACTCTGCTCATGTAATCACTGGCTCTATGCTCTGATACTGGATTTGCATCATGGTGGCTCTAGCTAACATGGAGCCACCATCTACATGCTCCAGATAACATATAACATAACATGGCTCCAAATAACATATACATGCCAAAGTCATCCTCTAGTTGGGGTAGACTATCTTTGGCACTGCTATTCATGTAGGAGGGTGAATTGGTTGATTGGATTATGGTTAGGTTTGACTCTATCAGTTAGGGGCACTTCATGCATGGGTTTAGATTCATTATATGTTCCTTTTTCTCTTATTCTAGGATTGACCTTTGTTCTCCCACTTTGTATCTCACACTATTGTACCTAGTCTCCCATTGACCTATTTATGGTCATTTGTTGGACATTGATTAAATTATCTTATCTTTATTTTCTTATAAAATAGATGAAGGGTGCAACACTGTGTTGTTTAGAGTGTTTAAGTTTTTGAGCTACAGCATTAGTGTTACTGTTTACTAGTTCCCAGATTTAATAAAACAATGATGCATATTTGAAAGCTTTGTTTTCTTGTGTATTTTATGTTAGTGTTTCCAACATCATGTGTTCGTAGATTCTAATAATTAGATATTGCAATTTTGATAGGTTTCAGTTTTAAGTTATCTAGGGTTTAGCTATTCTTTGAAGTGTAGAATTTGCATAGAATTTGAGAAACTTTCCAGGAAGCCGTGTATGGGCATGACAATGACTTGTAAGAGGGGATTGTTCGGAGAGTTTCAAGGTGGGATGCCCAAGCTTCAATGGTGAAGTAGGTCTGAACCTGAGAAGGGTTGAGGGGTGAGATGCCTAGGATCTTTGAGTAATTGGAAGGTTGTGTTTAATCTTAATTGTCGATTTGTTTTCATGCTTGTTTGAAGAGTTGTAGTCATGACAAGTGACAATCTTTGCTCTCAAAGATTGTCACTTGTTGGAGAGCGCTTCCAACTTTGTTCCATGGAAGTGCATGCTACATATTCTTTTGGAAGAGATTGAGCTGTGGTACCTTGTGGAAAAGGACGTGGTACTTCCCACAATCCCAAGGCTTTTGCCAAGCACATTAGGAAATTGATCAAACAATCATTCTAGATTTGGTGAAGGATCATTTAATCACTCATATTGCAGAGAAGAAGACAACTAAAAATATATATGATGCCTTGGTCGTCTTGTACTAAAGTGAGAACACGTCCAAGAGAATGCTCTTAAAGAACAAACTAACCAATACCCACATTAGCAAGACTGTTATAGTAGCTAGCTATTTGATGATAATAAAATTGAGAGATCAACTAGCTGCAGTTGATGATAAGATAGCAGAGACTGAACTAGTTTGGATTTTTCTAAATGGATTTGGTCCATCTTGGCATAATTTTATATGTTGTGTGTGTGCTTGTGAGTATGTACCTTCATTCCAAGGTTTGTGGGATGCCTTTATCAAGGACAAGATGAGATTGGAGGCAGTTTCAGGTAACTATGAGGATATACTAGAATTAACTCTCACTAGGAAGGTGAGGAAAGGAGGAAAGAAAACAAGATCTTGGATGGGTCATAAGAAGAAGGAAGATTCAAGGTCTTCTAACCACTAGAAGAAGGTTTTGAGCCATATCAAGTGCAACAAGCATCGCCCCTATTACAACCTAGATCGTTTGCTGCATGTTTGCCAAAATATACTAGAGTGAAGGGGTCTTTTCCATTGTAAAAGGCCAAGTTTGGGCTTGTTTATGTAAAAGTGTTGGTCTAGCATGGCTCAAGACCCATGGTCTAGTCATTGCAGGTCCTCTTGGTTTTCATTCCAGGAAGTGCTGGCTGCCCCGTAATCGGCGGCAGTCCCCTTTCATGTTGGGCTATTTGTGGCTTGGGTTGGTGTTCGGTGCTTCTTGGGATGGACCCATTAGAACACATGGCTTAGCGGCTCCTAGCCACACTCATGTTTATGCTATTATGTAGATGGTTATTGCACTTGTAATGGTTGTCATACCCAGTTTAACACACCTCATTTATGCCCACTTGGACCTTCCTTTTTCTTGTATGACCCCTGTTCTTGGTTCACATTTGCACACTTCATCATGGCATCTTCTTCTTCAAGAGAGCTTTGCATTGCTAAAGGGGAGGGTGTTGAGAAATCTTCTACATTGTTGGGGTTGGTTGGGTCATGACGTCCTTCCTCGTCTCATCACTTCATTCAAAAGACTCATCACTTCATTTAGAAGAAGCCAATTGCATCATTTTATCATTATTTTTAGTCATTTTGTGGTTTAGTCCTCGGCTTGTGGGAGACAAACCCTAACTTTAAGTTATTTTTACTTTTTTAGTAAGGTAGGCTCTAAAGTTAGATAAGTCTAGGAAGTCTCCTATAAATAAAGGCTCCCAGCATAGTTTGTAAAGAGGACAAGGGTTCAAACATGTACTTTTTTCTTTTTATCTTGGTTTATTGGAGATTTGAGTGATGCACACCTCTCTCTTTTGCTTGTGATGAATGGTGAATTTTCTAGGGTTTCTACTATTCTGCAAGGTTGATCCTAAGAATGGTTGTAATTACTAATAATTGGTGGCTAAGGAAGGACCTAAGGAGTATCTCTTGCTTCCTTTCTTGGTTGATGTTGGTGAGATCTCGCCATTTTCTTGTTTGATGTTGCTTTTGCACCTTGGGCAAGGTAAATTAGGGTTTTTTATCGACATCTTGTCAACTTTGTTTGAGGAGACCTTCCTCTTGAAGGAGCTCTCCACTGTGGCCCTTGGAGCCCATCTTTAGGGTTTTTGGCTACTTTGACCTAGTATTGAGTTACTAGCCTCTTGCCCTAGTTGGTAAATCTTGAATAACCAAATCGAGTAGGGATGTTGACTTCGATCTCTAATTGCCCTAGGGTTGAAAAGACTAAGGTCATAACCCCTTCTCTTTCACTCTTTTTTATCAAAATTCTCTTGTACATTTATTACAAAATTCCCCAAAAATCATACTATTAGAAAAGCCCTAAAAATTAGAAAATGCATATCTAAAAAAAATAATTGCAAATTAGAAATTTTGTTGCCACAAAAGGATGCACCCTAGTTGAATTAATGGCAGATTTGGAATGGTGTAGTGATCCTATGGTTGATTTATGTGATATTTTGATATTTGTGGCTGCTAGGGTTTTGTATTCCAGATTTGTTATTGTAGGCACAACAGGTATATCGAGGACTATTGCTATGTTTAAAGGCTTGAAAAGTGGGTTCGTAGGCCTGTTTTGACCCCTGGGGGGTTTGGATCCTAGAGGTTCATTGGCGAACGAGTTAAGCGGGACCCATACTCTATTTGAGGGTTGTTATAAAGCTCAGATCAGACCTTATGTTTTATTTTCAAAACTGTTTTAGGGCCTCTTCTTCTCCCTCTTGCTCACCCCTCTTACCCTACTACATAAGGTACTCTTCACATGGTAAGATTGATATTGTTTTGACTGATTTCTATCAAGTTCTCTGAGATACATTCACTGCTGCAATTCTACGACAACAATAGCAATTTGTTGTTATAATTTTTTGGTTTTGTGATAAATCTCTTTTAACTCCTTCCTCACTTTCAATGATTATTATGCTTCATTGTTTTGACTCCACAAGGCAGTGATCCTTTGTCGTGAGGTTTCTTGGGAAACGTGTTTGTGTATTGTTTAGGGAATCACAAGTATTGTTCAACAAGTTTTAAGGACGCCCCCTTGTTCTTAGAAGTTGACCTAAAGCGTTTAAGAAACTAGGCTGAGGTGACACTAGGCTCTAGCTTCTCTCGTGCTTGCTACTCATCGCACTGTGATTTGTGACTTTATTGTGCTATTTTGAGTGGTAACAACCACTATGCTTCTTAGTGTCTTGAGATTGAGATAAAGGGGAAGATTAAGCAACAACAACAACATAGACAATTTGCAGGAAGTGCAAAAGCTTCAGGGGTGAATCAGTTGATTTCCACGCTTGACACTACCTTTGCCATGGTGTCATGCCTTTCCACCAACATAGTTTCATGTGTTGGGCGTTATGTTGATAGTGGATCTTCTTGAAATATGGCAGCAAGCATATTGGCCTTCTTCATGTTCAAAGAACAAGATACCATCATGTAGGTGGAGCTTGGTGATCTTGGCAAGTACCCACTAATTGGGTTGGGTTTTGTCTCATTCAGTATGTTGGTAGGAGAAGTTTTGAAGCACCATTAGATATTGTATGTTCTTGGTATGACTAAAAGTTTGCTTTCAATTTCTTGTCTAATAGATTTGAAGCTCATGGATGAGTTTGATGACTAGGGCATGATCATCATAAGTCATAGCCTTCATCTTGTTCGAGTTTTGGCCAAAGGAATTAGAGAGGGTGGACTTTATAGGTTGTTAGTAGATCTGATGATAGAGAGCCTAGTTGACCAACAATGACAATTTGTTTGAGCTTTAGCATAGAAGATTCAGTAATGTGAATGATGGATCTTTGCCTCTTATAAAACAATTGGTGGTTGGATTTCTTGATTACAACATCTAGAGGAGAGTAGTGTGCAAGGGATGTGCACTAAACAAGCATGCTAAACATGCTTTCTAAGTAGTGAGCACAAATCAAGAGGGATTCTTGATTTGAACCATTATATTTTTGTGGACCCATGTCATCGACTTTGTTGATAGGTAAGCTTTATTATGTTACTTTCATTAACAACTCTTCCAACATAACTTGAGTGTATTTTATGAAGACCAATGGTGAGCTCTTTAATAGGTTTTGAGAGTTCAAAGCACTTAATGAGAACCAAAAAGGTAGGAAAACCAAGGTACTAAGATCATACAATGGAGGGGAGTATACATCCAATGACATTGATTCATTTTGTAGAGAAGTAGGGATCAAGAGGTATTTTATAGTGCCTTACAACTTGCAGTAGAATGGCGTTGCAAAGAAAGAATAGGTCCATAGTGGAGACTGCCAAGGCTATGGTTCATGACTTAGATTTGCCTATGTTTCTTTGGGTAGAATCATGTTGTACAATTGTCTGCCTACTGAATAGGTGTCCTTATAAGGTGTTCAAGGAAAAGACTCTAGATAAAGCTTTCACATGGGAGAAGTTAGATGTTCCTCATTTTAGGGTGATTGGGACTCGGGAGTCTAGTTTACATTCATATTCTAGAGGATAATAGGACCAAGCTTGAACCCTCTAGTTTGAAGGGTATTTTAGTTGGTTACAATGGGTTCTTTAAGACTTACAAGCTCTATGTACTATCTTAAAGGAAGATAGTAGCGAGCTGGGATGTGAAAAGGTTGATGAGGATGGGTGGTCTTTGAGGTCCCAAGAGCATCCAACAGTGATTGAGGAGACAACACTTGCAACCCCAAGTCTTGATCCATAGGTTTTAGGGAGATTAGGTTTAGGACAAATAGGTCATGGAAAGTATAGAAACAACTTGACCACCTAGTACAACCAGGAAGTAAAGGTGACTTACATAGACATTGCAGGAGGTAGGACAACAAGTTGGTGCTCCAAAGACTTATTTTCGAGTAAGCCATGCTCCTAAGAAATATCCCAATTATTTTGCACTAATGTCTTTCATCATTGATGTAGAGCCTTCTGGTTATCAGGAGGCAACATGTGAGTAGGTATGGTGATGGAGGCATACAACTCCATGATGAAGAATGATGCGTGGGAGATAGTGCTTACTCACCAGGAGGTAAAGGGGAAAACAATGGTTGATTCTAACATATAGGTGGCTGTGCAAGGTAAAGCATGCAATTGATGGAAACACAGAGAGGTACGCGGCTTGATTCATAGCGAGAGGATTCTCTTAAAGAAAGGGATTTGACCTGAGTTGTAGGGGAGCATTCCTCCCTCCCTCTAATGCTTCGCTCCCTAAGAGTGTTTTGAGGGGGAGTGATTTTAGGGAGCACACTCCCTAATAGAAAATGCTCCTTGCTTTTTTGGAAGTGACTAGGGAGCATCGCTCCTAAGAGCAAAAAATTCACTCCTCGAGTGCTCCTTGAGCAATTTTGTGGGTTGGGGTGCATTTTTTTTTCTCTTTTTCTCTTTGGAACCAAGACATGGTTTCAATTGCTTGATTATGCATGGTTAGGGTTGTCTAAAGGGATTAAAGCACTCACTCACTTTATTTGCGCTCATTCTATTTCTCATTTCACTTATTTCACTCCTCTTTGCTAGGATTTTGAGTGGGTTTGCTAGTTGTTTGTGAGCAAATTTGTAAGAGATTGGAAGGGAGATTAAAGGTTGCTATTTGTGGGAGATTGGAAGGGAGATTAAAGGTTTCCATTTGTGGGAGATTGGAAGGGAGATTGAAGGCTGTCATAGATACATTCAACCACCATTGTAGAGTTAAAGATGTAGGTTCTAAATCCCTCTCTTTGTTTGTGTTTAAATTTTTTTCAACCACTATGTTAAATTTTAAATCTTGAATGTTCTCTTCTCCTACTCTTCCCATTTCTCCTTCTCCATCATTCTATTGCAAGCAACAAGTTATTCTCAACTTGAGTCAAGAAGTATGATGGGCATGTTATCCACAACGTGAAGAGAAATAACTTGAATGTACATTGGGAAAAAATATTGGTTTATGTGTACTATAACTTGAGGTTGATATCCCATTATTGTGATGCGGCTAAGAATGATAGAACATATTTGACTTGGGACAACAATCCAAAGGGGGCTAATTTGAAGGAGGGAGCCATAGATTTAGAGCACTTGGAGGCTGAACTATTGGGTGATCAAGATGGTGATCAGATTCATATAACATAGATGCCATCCCCAACCACCACTAGGTTTCTAGGTGCAGGAGCTTTGCCTTTAGCTTCACAATGTCCAACATTGCATGGGGGCCATGCGACTGCTACTCATGTTCCACAGACACTTTTAGCTATTCCTTTTCTCGTTCCCAGATCATGAGAAAATAAAATGGAAGTTTCTTGTGTCAAGATGAAATCTTAGCAGATAGTACCGTCTTTAATTTTTATTATGGCCTATTTTGTAAACATTATATCATAGTTTAAGTTTTAACTTTGAACTTTGAAGTTTGAACCTACCTTTGAATTTTGAATTGTTGATTGCATCTTACAACTCTTTGGTAATGAATATTTCGTTTTCATGGTTGATGTTATCTGCTAGAGTATGTTGATGGCAAATGTTGTATGTTGAAACTCGAAGGTTGATGTGGTTGCAGATTGTTATTTGATTACAATTTTATAAGTTATAACTACTAGATGATTGATGTTATATGTGTAGTGTACTAAATGGTTAGATTTATTTTTTCATGTTTTTTAAAATTTTTACAACTTGTTACAATATGAACTAGCAGGTATAGTTAAAGCCCCAAAGAACATAGCTAGCCCAACTATAACTTAGAGGTGTTACCCATTGTCACTTCTATAACCAACTCTTTGCATTTTCAATTGCCTCTTCTCTAACTCGAAGGGGGCTTCACTAGATAGGATGTTAGGCTATGGCAATGAGAGAACAAGGTGATTGGAAGAGCTAGCCTTAGCAAAACTTGAGGTTTTTCTTTGTAGTATAGGCGATGGGAGGATTATGAAGACTAGTGCCAATCCCTAGGGCATATGGAGTCTTAGGATGATTCCATTCAGGCCTTGTTTATATGTATTTGTCTGGAGCCCCTGCAAAATGCATGCCAAATTCCTACCCTAAACAATTTGAAGCTACTTGCAAATTTCACCAGGGAGGAGTAGCATTTAAGCTTACACTGTCAACCTATCTATCTAGCTCACCCTCAGCCTAATCAAATTGATGAATACCCCTCCTGTGGATGCTAAATACTTCAATCAACCTAGAAAGCTAAGGTAAGATAAACCAATGGAGTAGCACTAACCTTCTTATGGACTAGATAAACAAATCTTACAATGCCAAAATAAACAAGTCACTTCAAAGATTAAGCCACCAATAGAAACCATGTGAAGAAATCATTCATACTTCAAAAATGCTCCATAAAAGATATGACAATTAGGCCCCAAAAGAAAGAGAGAGATTTCAAAATTCAACCATGGGTTCAAATGAGGAAGGAGCTCTCTTTATATAGGAGCTAAACTTCCTTTACAATAACATATCATTAATTTCTTTAGATCTAGCGTAAAATACTCAAAAACCCCACTATACAACTAACTCCTAACAAATGACATTAAAATAAAGTGGTCAAAGCCACAAGTACAATATATAAGATGCATGAGGCCCCTAGAGAGAGGGGTGCCTCCATTAAGCAAGGGAGCAAGGCTAAGTGATGATGCCACATGGCCTCCAAAAGCCCCTTCAAGAAGATAATCCAACTAATAATGTACACATGGCAGTTTAACCAATCACGTCAAGTCCACAAGATAACTAACCCCAACTCCAAGGGCTTCTTCAAAGGTATGCCCCAAAGGAATGTCCACAAGATGACCTCCAAAGCCCTTAATAAAGGGGGGAACCTCCAAGAAGCAAGGAATGAAGATCAACTCACGAGGATACATCCACATAAAACCAAATTCATCCTCCAAACACAGAAAACGTCTTCCATAAGATGACAAAACAAATCCTTGAAGGTGGAATTGATTTCATGAGATAAGTTCAAAGCTATGTTACGGGATCCGTCCACCTTGGGCGATTGATGAGCGAATCCCTAGATCTGGTAAGGATTCAGATTCGGATTTGCCTTGGATCTGCCCAGTATTCACTTCAATCAAAACTGTAAACATTATTTTAATATTCGACTGTCCCTCGCTTTTTAGAGCCTGAGGATTTCAAAGTCGCTTCTGGAGCCCGAGAATAATCTGATGGGTCACATAATCCATGGCGCTGGGATCAGACGCTTGGTGGTAGAAGCTTTACGATGTTGGTGGAATCCATGGCACGGTAATAATGTATGATGTGTACGATGTTCTGTATGTGCCATGGTTTGTTAAACTATAGGAAATTTTGGAAATCGCACCAGAAAAAGTGAGCACCATCAAGCTCAAATATATTGCTGGATGTTATCTCGGATATGAATAGTGTATGCTGCAAAGTGGTCTCAAACCCAGGACCAGCCTCGAACCCACGACCAAACGGATGATCCGAAGGGTAGAACCCACTTATATCAAGTAAAAGTAAGAGGGTAGTGTTTTTAATGCAATTTTGGCTGTTGATATAAAGTTGATTTAACTTTTTATAATCAATATCAATTAACTTTTAACTTTACGTATAAGTAATTACTAATAACAATCCATATAAATAGTTATATCATAATCATAATATAAATAGGAACTTTATAACTATGAATTAGATTAGTTTTTATTACCATCATTTATTTATTTTATAAATACTATATATTTAAATTATATAATTAACAATATATATATTTTTAAATTTTATTGAGGTTTCATTTTTTAAAATTTATAATTTTTTTATATATTATTTGTACCTGCTGTTTCTTAGCCGTATCCAGATCCTGGATTTTCAAAAACTTGACAGATCTGTATCCGAATCCGTATCTGTATCTGTATCCGGATCCTGGTAACTTAGGTCTAGAGCAATCTTTGCCCAATGAGGCAAGGGACAGCCTCTCCATTTTTGTTGTTGGTTAAGTGCCCTGTGACTTGTTGGGCAAACCTTTGGTCTGAGAAACCACGATCTAGGGGCATCTAAGCCGTCAAAATCACCCGAGGATTGCACCCGGCCTGGCCGCACCAACCCTTAGCATGGTTGGATTTAAATGTCGCCTTCCAGGAGCAGCGAGTTTTGATCCTGGGCCGCCAAGCAAACGAAACCCCTCTCGACCGTTTGTTCTACCGGAATTTGACAGGGACAACCTCTCCATTAGGGCATAAAGACATGTATAATACTGGGCGTTCGAAGGGGGAAGCCTGATCATTTCCTTTCGGCTTTAAAGTACTTCATTTATGGGACAAACTCTAAGTAGTAGTAGGCAAAATCCCTCAAGGCTAGTGCTTCACCATAAATTCGATGACCTAAACGCATGAATGAAGGGGTAAGAAGTAGCAAGTCTTCCAACAATCAACCTCCAAGGCTTCTCTAAAGGTGGAAGCAATCCTCCCAAACATCATCAAGTAGAACAAGCCTCTATAAACTATGAGAGGAGCTCTTAAACCCAGCCACGAGTATTCTTGTTCCTTACTGAAATATACCAATGCTGTCTCATTTGTTCACTGACGATCACTTTCTGCTAAACTAACTCAGATCAAGCCATAGCTGTACCGTTTCAGTTTGATGCAAGGAACCTCTCCAATAGCATTGAGAATCGAGATATACCACAGGTGGCTCGGTCTAGCTGAGAGAAAAGGAAGCTCAAATGATGGCAGAAGATCCTCTATTCAAGCTGACGGTCTCTACTATTCTTAAATCAGGCCTCAAAGCACCTACATTAAGGTCTCTTCCTTCATTTTGATGGCTGTTTTATGGAGAAAAATCTCACTCTCAAACCCAGAACTGAAGTTCAAGTCTTTACAGTTGGCTAGGACTGACAATGAGGCTGCTGGGGTATAAAACCATGCTCCGGTTTGAAGTTTATGTGCTCAGAATTCATTTTTTTTGCAGCTGCTGTGACCTCATTCATGCCCAGAATGCTGATCCATTTTTTTACTGCTAAATGGATACTCAGCATTGCCCTTTTTGATGCACATACCTCTTTAAAAGCGCCCAGACTTTAGAGTTAGGGCTGTTTATACCCAGAGGACTGTCCAGAATCAGATACTTCAACCCTCAAAACTGCTCAGGAAGTGTTTAGACCTGCTTAGAATGGTGACAATTTCCCCTCTTCATGATCAGAAAACCTAAAAATCAGCCAGCACTCCTTTGAAAATTAAGGTGAACACCCTATGCAAATAAGGGGGTAACACAACTAATATGGCATTCTGCATGTTTTTTTTAATATATATGCATCAAAATATATTAAAACATGTATTATATAAAAACTGCTCCCAAAATGCTCTGCTTTTAGAAGCTTTGGAAAATCGCGCTTCCCGCTTCCCTTCCCCGCTCCCAACAGGCTTGGAGTTGACTATGAGGAGGCTTTTGCTACAGTTACCAGGTATACATCTATTAGTTTTACCGTCTTTAACATCAGTTTTTGGTTAGTGATTATATCATATGAATGTAAAGATAGCTTTCCTATATTGTTTGATTGAGGAAGAAGTATATATTGATCAATTCAGAGGATTTGAGGTGCATGGGTGAGATACCCATATGTGTAGGTTGAAGAAATTCCCTTTATGTTCTAAAGCATGCATTGCATTCTTGGTACTCCAGGATCGATGAGTACTTGTTAGGTTGGGGCTTCACCAAAACTTTTGCATATCGTAATCTTTATTATTTATTTACTAGATCTAATTTGCTTCTTTTGGTTTTATATGTAGATGACTTGATATTGATAGGAAGTTCTAAGAAGCTCATAATAGGGTGCAAGGCAGAGTTGGCATGAGAGTTTGAGATGAAGGACATGTTGGATATTTAGTTGTCATTGATGTCAACCCTAGTAAAATGACATTGAAGTAAGGAAATCAAAGTAGTTCCCTTATGGCATCGCTGTTAAGCATGGCCCTCATGGGATGAGATAACATGTGGTTGTTTCCACATGCCCACTTTGAGTTGTACACAAATGGAGCAAGTGAAGAAGCCGCTAAAATGATGATGTCCACCTAACCATGATGGTGTGAAGTGTAAAGAAGCCCCTTGATGAAGACATGAAGTGGTCATGAAGACAAAGCTAGGGGGAATCTCATGAGAATGATGCTAAATACAAAAGGGTACTTTTACCTTATAAAGGTTGCCCAAATGAAGGAACAAGTTCCATAATCATATAACCTATTTCGAGACCTTTTAGTGATAGGTGGCACGATTCCTAACTCCCCGTGGTTGAGGAGAAATGAAGTTTTCTTTGTACTAGGCCAGATTTTTTGTCAGGGCCGACCTAACTAGGCTAGATTTTTGCTTGGGCCGACTTAACATAAGTGTAATTATAAATGTGGAGTATTGGTATAAATAAGCGCTCCAACTTTTCATTTGAACCATCCAAGTACAAGCTCTCTCAAACGGATATCTAAGAAGGCTTTTGGGCAAGTAAAAGATGGACTAGTAAAGGTACAAGGATGGACTAGGATTACTCTTTTGGTGAAGAACTTAGCTCATGCATGACCTAGGGTTTCTCTTGTGAAGTGATTGGAGCATGACCTACAGGCTAGGGTTTATCTTTTGGAGATCTTGGCACATAAACTGTAATGTTCCGTCTTGATAAAAAGGGAATAACTAAGGACTAATAGCACTAGGAGCAGAAAGGTACATCAATTCAGTATTATTAAGTCATCAGTGTAGTAAGAAGGCCGTCAGAGTTCATATCGTAAAGCATGCGGAGCATGTAAGCCTTATTTCTTCAGTGTTAAAGTCAACTTGAAATTAGAATTGCATGCATGCAAAAGTGAAGCATAAACCCTAAAAGTGACATGCAAACCCTAAAAGTACATGCTATTCTATTTAAGAAGGGTTATTGGACCAAAGAGATTAGCTATTGTTATTGTTGATTGATTTTGGAGTTTCAAGCAGCAGCACAATGTGCAGCCGTGGTAGTTGGGGTTGGAGACGGTGTCTTTAGCTAGCGAGGATTCGGCAGGGAGATATCTGCCCTAGTGTCTTATTGGGATAGATCATCCAGGTTTATCCATTTCCTCCATCATATACTACAGTACTCGGAGATCCAACACATTCCGAAGGGTTATTAGCAGATCCACGTTTGCAGCTAGAAGTAGTAGGGAAAACCCAGAAGGATTCATTGGGACCACAAAACCCAGTCTTTCCTCCGCATGTCAGCTTCCTCTTTCTCAGCAGGCCTATCCTACGGTATGCAGTGATTATCAACCATCAATTTGCTCACCTGGAGCAGCTATCAGCCAAACAGATTAGTTGGGGGCGTGAGCAGCAAAACTGCTAATCAATTCGCTAGGGCACTTAGAGGTAGCCAAACCTCCGCATGTGCCAGGCCATCTCTTCGGCATCAGCAGACGGACAAGCTCAGAACGTTTAAGCTCGAACGAACCTCTCCTACAAAAACATCACCTTTAGTCAGGAGGGTTTTTACAATACTGCGGGGCGGTAACACTGGAGGAAAAGAGCATTATTAGACCACCCATCCGGATCCTTATGCATGCAGCTATCTCCAGAGTCATTATCAGCTAGAATATCAGTGGTAAGTGTTAATTTCTCTCTGCAAAATCCTAACCCTAATTCAGCTATATTTTAGGGCATTTTTGCATGGCTAGTTTGCATGCACAGTTATTTTGCAAATTTGTATGAGATTGAGTGTGCGAGTCAGCACTATCATAGAACATTAGAGAATATAAGTATTTGGGATATTACAGTGGTATCAGAGCATGTTCCTGGCCAGCTGTGGGCATGCAAAAGTGTAAATGAATTCAGAAAACCCATACAACATTACTTACCGGAGACAGAGGTTTAGAAACAATGATAGAGGAGAAGAGGAGTTAGAGGACATAGAGTTGGGGGACAGAGAGTATCAGTTCGGAAAGCGCAAAGAAACAATGGTCGATGATCATAAAACAACTTTCAATAGTCTCATATCAACCATAAAAGAACTCACTACTGGGCAAAAAGAAATGATGAGTACCTTCAAGAAAATGATAGAGAAAAATGGGCCCACCTCACAGTCCCTTGTTTCCCAGTAGTGATAGGGTATCCCCTAGTAGTAGGGGGGAGCACTTACATACCAACATGCAGAGCCATCCCCATATATGCAACAAGCCTTCCCGACCTACCATGCCTCAATTCTTAGATGGTCCAGCTGCAGTGCTTCTAGCACAAGTAGAACCAAAAGAATCCATGAGTGCCTATCTGAGAGAGTATAGAGCTTTAGGAGATGACTTCCATTCAGCCATGACCTTCACTGACTTCTGCCACTTTAAAAGTAAGAACAAACCCAAAGATTACAATAGGCCATTCACCCAAAACTATGAGTTACAGCTCACCGTAGGGAAACTGACTATCCCTACCTTTGAGGATACCCAGGGTGGTCCAACTCGGAATTGGGTGCAGAAGTTGGATACATACTTCCAGCTTAACCCCATGATTGAGACAGATGCCATTAAATTGGCTACTTTGCATTTGGATGGAGAAGCCCATGAGTGGTGGTACCACAGGTTAGTGACACTGGGTCAGAGTACCATCACGTCGTACCCAGATTTTACACAGAGCCTCATTGAGCGGTTTGATTGGAAGGAGCCTGAGGTACACTTTAGAGAGCTGGCACAGCTCAAGCAGACAGGTAGTGCAAATGCATTTATTTCAGAGTTTCAGAGGATAGCGGTACATGAGGAGATAGCTTTAGAGTCATCTTGTGAGTCTAGCGACACAAGCACATTCGCTAGTCGGATTGTGGAAATCCGTATGATGAGTTGGAGTTGGTACACTCTTCATCACCTATAATAAGGGCCCAGACAGTTATGATAAGCGAAATACATGAGGTACAAGGCAATGAGCACAACAGTCGAGACAGTGAGCAGTCACACATGGAGGTTAGGGAGAGTTTATACAGTCATGAGATAGAGCTTCCAGATGATAGTCACCAAAATAAGATTTAATGTGTTAAAGAAATCATTCTAGCAATGAAAGAGAGGACCAATAAACTTCGGAACACCATATTACAGCGAGATGTTGAGCTTACAGCCCTTCGAGTTGTATGTGCCGAGTCAGCGGTTAGACTTTATAGTATTGAAGAGCAGTTGGATTACTTGATGGGGTAGCAGAAGAAACATACTATTGCATTTCAAAACAGTCTTCTTCAGGAGTACATAGACAAGGCTTGCGGTAGCTTGAGTCCACATTTGCATAATGGCGGATGGTTTTTACAGGTTGGCCAGGATAGAGAAATTGGGCAGCAGTATATGAGCATTCCAGTTGAAATCAGAAGGGAAGAATGCCAGCTTGGTAAGATTATTACTAGTGACAGTGCTTATGGACGAGTTCCTTTTCAGGGGTTGGATTGGAGAGAGATTAAGAGTTGGTGTCCTATTGAGTGGGCGATTCTTGAGAAGACATTTCTAGCCAAGGGTATAGTCACACAAGAGCCTTCAGATATTTCGGATGAAATATGCACAAGTTTGCATTGGGATCCAGGTGGGAGACCTTATGAGGGAGGACTGTAATGTTTCGTCTTGATAAAAATGGAATAACTGAGGACTAATAGCACTAGGAGCAGAAAGGTACATCAATTCAGTATTATTAAGTCATCAGTATAGCAAGAAGGCCATCAGAGTTCATATCATAAAGCATGCGGAGCATGTAAGCCTTATTTCTTCAGTGTTAAAGTCAACTTGAAATTACAATTGCATGCATGCAAAGTTGAAGCATAAACCCTAAAAGTGACATGTAAACCCTAAAAGTACATGCTATTCTATTTAAGAACGGTTATTGGACCAAAGAGATTAGCTATTGTTATTGTTTATTGATTTTGGAGTTTCGAGCAGCAACACAGCGTGCAACCGTGCCAGTTGGGGTTGGAGACAGTGTCTTCAGCTAGCGAGGGTTCGGCAGTGAGATATCTGCCCTAGTCTCTTATTGGGATAGATCATCCAGGTTTATCCATTGCATCCATCATATACTACAGTACTCAGAGATCCAGCATATTCCGAAGGGTTATTAGCAGATCCACGTTTGCAGCTGGAAGTAGCAGGGAAAACACAGAAGGATTTGCTGGGACCACAAAACCCAGTCTTTCCTCCGCATGTCAGCTTCCTCTTTCTCAGCAGGCCTATCCTACGGTATGCAGTGATTATCAGCCATCAGTTTGCTCACCTGGAGCAGCGATCAGCCAAACAGAGCAGTTGGGGGCATGAGCAGCAGAACTGCTAATCAGTTCGCTAGGGCACTTAGAGGCAGCCAAGCCTCCGCATGTGCCAGGCCATCTCTCCTACATCAGCAGACGAACAAGCTCAGAAAGTTCAAGCTCGAACGGACCTCTCCTCCTACAAAACCGTCACCTTCAGTCAGGAGGGTTTTTACGGTATTGCGGGGTGGTAACACCGGAGGAAAAGAGCATTATTAGACCATCCATCCGGATTCTTATGCATGCAGCTATCTCTGAAGTCATTAACAGCCAGAATATCAGTGGTAAGTGTTAATTTCTCTCTGCAAAACCTAACCCTAATTCTGCTATATTTTAGGGCATTTTTGCATGGCGAGTTTGCATGCATAGTTATTTTGCAAATTTGTATGAGATTGAGTGTGCGAGTCAGCACTATCATAGAACATTAGAGAATATCAGTATTTGGGATATTACATAAACCACGGCTCCTCTCTTGGAATGACCTAGGGTTTAAAGATGATGATGGTGTTAAGGATTTGAAGGAGACAAAGGAGAGATGAAGTCTATGGGTGATTGTTTCTAGGGTTTGGTCAAGAACTCAATGATAGTGACAGGGATATATTGATACTCTTATTCATATCAGGGTGGTAGGATGGTGCTAGGGTAGGTTGGAGCCTGTGATTTTAGGGGGTTATATAGCCTCCTTCTAGGGGATACTGGAGAATCTAGGAAGTGGGTGCTTCCTTTCAGTTGGAGTTGCTAAAGCTAGGGGGTTGTAGCCCCCTTTGAGTTGGTGCTCCTAAATCAGAAGTTGGTGCTTCCTATAAATGTAATCTTGTTTTAATATAAGAAAATCATTCCGTGGTTGTTTTCACGTAAAATCTCTTGTGCATTGTGTATGATTTATGTGATGATCAATGACATTGTTAATTGTTAATGTTTACATGTTGTACTTGAAGTTTTGAAATGGTAAAAAGTACTCAATACTGATTCACCCCCTGCTCTCTTAGTATTGGTGATATTTCCATCAGGACATTGCATTGATGCACTATTTTTTGGGTTTGTAAGTGGCAAAGTCTAGGTGAGATTTTCCTTGGACATGGTAAGTATGTAGTTGAGATTATGAAGAGCTCTCAGATGATGGGTTGTAAACCCTTAGCTACTCCTATGATATCTTTTGCCTTAAAAACTAGCACCCCTAAAGTGCAAGGTCCTCATTAGGGTGTAGCTATGTGCAACTATGGAAGTAATGCCACTATCACCTTAGCAAATACTTCCCTTCACTTTAGTGACTTGAGAAATCACAAGGGGGAAATCCCTATAGGCAACTAAGTTCAAGAGATAAGGTATTTAACTTAGATTGTTGGTGGATGTGTTGATTTTCTGAGCAGCATCGAGAGCCCTTCTCTTCGGAGAATGGGACCACCTGGTCCGAGACCATGGTGAAGACTCAACCCAGTGTTGAGTGACCATTCTGTTGAATGGTAGATATCTGGTATGGGACCATGACATAAACCCAGATCTGCCCTGGGTAGACTCAACGTTGTGTTGAGTAGACATCTGGTTCGGGACCACGATGTAGACCAGTCTGGGACTGGTAGACTCAGCTTAGTTCTGAGTAGCCATTCTCTTGGAGAATGAAGCCACTGTAAGCCCTAGACTAGGTCTGGGCATGTGTGTGGCACTTTGACCCTTGATCTATGGGCTTGGTGTGCTTCTCCAAGGATTAGCTACCCTTGGTTAAGTTACCCTAGTACCAGATCTAGGTGTCACACAGTGTGTGAGATAAAAGCATTAATAACTCTCTTGGTTTATGATGATGTACTTTTGAAATAAAAAAGTACCACAGGGGCACTTGGTAAAAGGCCAAAGTCAAAAGTCAAAAGAAATAAAGACTTTTTGTACCATAGGAAAAGGACCACAGGTGGAAGACAAAATAAAATAAGGATTTCTTATAAAAGTCAAAAGAAAAAAATAAAAGTACCTTTTTGGTAAAAGTGAAAGTGAAATTAGGAAAAGAATAAAAATATTATTATTTTTATCTTTCCTAATCTTGTCCACCTAAAAGGACCACAGGTGGAAAACAAAATTAAATAAGGACTTCTTATAAAAGTCAAAGGAAAAAAATAAAAGTACCTTTTTGGTAAAAGTGAAAGTGAAATTAGGAAAAGAATAAAAATATTATTATTTTTATTTTTCCTAATCTTGTCCACTTACAGGTGAACAAAGGCTATAAAAGAAGATCAAGCCTTCTCATTTGTCACACACACTTTTGCTCTCATAGGTGAACAAGACTATCTTATGTTCAAACCCTCAGCTAGGGTTTTATTAGCAAAGTCCATCTTCAGCATTTCATTTTTTGGGCAGTTTTCAGCAGTATGATATTTTCGGGCAGTTTTCAACAGTCTGATATTTTCAGGCAGTTTTTAGCAGTCTGATCGGGCAGTTTTCAGCAGTCTGATATTTTTCGGGCAGTTTTCAGCAGTCTGATATTTTCAAGCAGTTTTCAGTAGTCTGATATTTTCGGGCAGGAGAGAGAAAATCTCAGTGTTTCTGAGAAATCCCTAAATTGGTAATTATTTGTAATTCTAGAAATTGTGGGTAAAATTATCAGTTTGATTTTTACTGATGAATTTTACAGTTACTGTGGTCAAAATCCAGATCTGGATTTGAGGAACTTTTTGAAGAATTTCTTAAGCCATTTCATTTACGAGATGAGCTATTAATGCTTTTGGGGTTTTTGTCCTTTGTTTCCCGAGTGAAAAATATTGTGTCCATGTGTGCTGATGTGATGAATGTGTTTTTACTGCACTGCTGATCTATTTATGTTTATCTGCAATTTTTTAAAGTTTATGCTAATGCTGAAAATTCAACATGGTATCAGAGCTTAGCATGTGAAAACACAGTAAAGGGATACTGCTGTTGTTTCTCACTAGATCTTGGAATAAGATTTGCAGATCTAACATTTGGATAAGTGACAGAGATGGCTACCGTTGGTTTCAAACCAGAAGAGAAGCTCTCTAGTTCAGCAAACTTCAATTCCTGGAAGGCCAGGTTGACAACCATTCTTGATGAGAATGACTTGGATGACATTGTTCTTAATGTCACAGAAGAGCCAACTACAAATGCTGGTAGGCTTTCCTACAAGAGGAAGCAAGGTAAGGCTAGAAGGGTTATTTATGATTCTATCAAAGAAGAATTGATGCCTAACATCACATCCTTGAGGACTGCTAAAGAATGCTATGATACATTGGTAAACCTCTATGAAAAGAAGGCTCCCAGTCAAAAGAGTCTTGAAGAAGAGGCTACGAACTTTGAAGCTGAACAAAGATGAAAGTGTTGGTTCCTTCTTCACCGAGATCAAACCGGTAAGAAATCAACTCCTTGCTATTGGTGTTATTGTTGATGATGATGATCTTGTACAAACAGTGGTTGATGGTCTCCCAAGCTCTTGGGAAACCTTCTAGCATCTGTCTGTGGACGAGAAAATCAGGCAACCTTTGAAAGGCTTTGGCATGATTGCATACAAGAAGCAGCAAGGAACAATGACAAGGTAATCAAGAAGGATAACCTTGCACTTGCAACAAAGACCAAGAAGTTCAAGAAGTCTTTCCATCAGCAAAAGAAAGGGAAGAAACCCCTGGGTAAGTTTTCTGACATGTCTAAGATTGAATATTATACTTGTCACAAGTTTGGGCATTATGCTAGAGACTGCAGGCAGAACAAGAAGAAACCCAAGAGAAGGTTTCAGGCATTTGCTGCAGAAGCAGAGGAAGAGGAAGATGAAGAACCAAAGAAGAAGAAGAAAGTCAAGGCTAATAAAACTGATAAGCCTAGAAGAGAGTACTATTTGATTTCTGCTCTAACTGGTTCTTTCTCAGCTTGCTCTACTTCTTGGTTGGTGGACAGTGGTGCCTCCGGGCACATGACAGGTAACCGTGGTACCCTTACTAGTTACAGAAAGAAGAAGCTCACCACTAAGGTAGAACTTGGAGATGACTCCACTTACAAGATTGAAGGAGTTGGTTCAACTTCACTTAAACTTGATTTAGGTACGGTTCTTCATATTGATGATATTCTTTATGTTCCTGGTTTAAAGAAGAACCTTTTATCTGTTGCTGGTTTAGAAGACAAGGGCCACAGAGTCCTCTTTATGGACAAGAAGGCCTTTTTATGGGCAAAAGACACAGATCTAGACTCAGCAGTACAGATTGGGGTTCGAGAGGGAGATCTCTACAAGGCTTCAAAAGTTTCCACTCATGCTTTGGTACCTCACTCAGTTGATCCCTGTGAACTTTGGCATAGAAGGTTTGGAAACCTTCACTATACATCTCTCCTAAGATTGGAGAAGATGGTTACAGGTGTGCCAGAAGTTTCTTTAAAGCATGAAGGAATTTGCAAAGGATGTGCTCTAGGTAGGAACACTAAGAAATCCTTAGCCAGAAGCAAGAGTAGATCTAAAGGCATTTTGGATTTGATTCATTCTGACATTTGTGGGCCCATGTCTTCACCCTCGTTGAGTGGGTGTTTATATTATGTCTTGTTTATTAATGACTACTCTCGGAAGTCTTGGATTTACTTCCTCAAGGCCAAGAGTGAAACCTTTGACAAGTTCAAAGAGTTCAAGACACTGATTGAAAATCAGACTGGTAGGCACATCCGTATCTTGAGATCAGATAACGAAGGTGAGTATGAATCTAATGAGCTTGATGATTTTTGTCGAGAAGCTGGAATCAAGAAAGAGTTGACAGTGCCTTACAACCCCCAACAAAATGGGGTTGCAGAAAGGAAGAATAGAACGATCTGTGAGGTTGCTAAAGCCATGATCATTGATCTAGATCTTCCTTTGTCTTTATGGGCTGAAGCTACCGGAACTGCAGTGTACATCCAGAACATAAGCCCTCATGCTATCTTGGATGAGAAGACTCCAGAAGAAGTCTTCACCAAGAAGAAACTTGCAGTTGATCACATGAGGATATTTGGCACTCCTGTGTATGTTCATGTGCCAAAAGAAAAGAGGGCCAAGCTAGAGCCTTCCAGTAAGAAAGGCTTATTTGTTGGGTACAGTGATTGCTCTAAGGCTTATTGAGTATATATACCTGGACAAAGGTACATTGAGGTCAGCAGAGATGTGATCTTCCATGAGGATGTGGTGTTTCGTAAACCACTAGAGCTTTCGCCGGAAGATGCAGTTGCTCCACTTGAGTTTCCAAATTCAGAAATTCAAAGGGAGGAAGAGTTTGATGATCAAACTCCAGATGTTCCTGAGAACATTGAAGGTCCACTAGAAGAACTACTTGAAGTTCCTCCTTCCAAAAGGAGACCTGCTTGGTACCGAGAAACGACACACGAAGCCAAGAAGCATAAAGCTCCTCCAGGGACTTCCAAAGAAAGCATAAGACCACAGAAGTACTCCGGTCTTATGAGTCAGCTTATCAGTTCAGAACCTTCATCGTATGAAGAAGCAGCAAGTAAACAGGTATGGGTTGATGCCATGATTGAAGAGTATAAGTCAATCATGAAGAATGATGTTTGGAAAGTTGTTCCCAGACCTACAGGAAAGTCAGTAGTGACTTCAAGATGGCTTTATAAGATCAAGCATGCTGCAGATGGAAGTGTGGAGAAGTATAAAGCCAGATTTGTAGCTCATGGCTTCACTCAGAAAGAAGGCATTGACTATGAAGAGACATTTGCACATGTTTCCAGGTACACTACCATCAGAACCATCATTTCACTTGCTGCAGTATTCGAATGGAAGTTACATCAGATGGATGTAAAGACAGCCTTTCTCAATGGTAAGATTAAGGAAGAGGTTTATATTGAACAACCTGAAGGCTTTGTTACTCATGGGAAGAAGACCCATGTATGTAAACTAAAGAAAGCCTTGTATGGACTGAAACAGGCTCTGAGAGTCTGGTATGCCAGGATGGATGGATTTCTCCATAGCTTGGGGTTCTCCAAAAGAACAGCTGATTCTAACTTGTACTTTAAAGTTGTTCATAATCATGTCTCGATACTTGTTCTATATGTAGATGACTTGTTTCTTACAGGTGATGAACAGTTGATAGACTAGTGTAAGAGGGAGCTTACCTCTGAATTCGAGATGAAAGATCTTGGATTGATGCATTACTTCCTTGGCTTAGAAGTCTGGCAAAAGCCAGGTGAGATCTTCCTAACACAAGGAAAGTATGCAATGGATATCTTGCAGAGCATTTGGGATGCAGGACTGCAAGTCCATGAGCGTACCAATGACTACTGTTATCACATATATAGTAGCCAGGCTACCATATTCTATTTTTCAGACACAATACATTTTTCAGCCAGATCTCTTACATATGAGATGCTGAGATGAGCAGTTTTGACGGATCATTATTGTATTGTTGGACTATTGTACTTTCCCATGTCAGGACTGAGTCTCAGGACACTCAGATTTGAGGACCGATGTAGCCATTTAGTCATTACAGAGCAGTTATTGATGCCCAGTCTTATATCAATGCTTTCTCATTGGACAGATGATGTTTCAGATGGATTATATGCATGATTATGACTCAGCTTTTTATATTGTGTTATGGTTATCATTGCTCTTATACTCATTTTTATGACATGTATTAACATGTGGTGTCATGATCTGGCGGTCATAATTATATGGACTTGGATGTATTTTGTATTATGTATTGATGTCTCAACTTAGACTTGGAGGTTCCTGATCTATACTCATTGGTTTTACCCTCTTTAGGGAGAATAGAGGTAGTCATTTCCACCATTGTTTTGGCTTGCTAGTGTTGGCTTTATCATTCATTTGTCTCCACCCATCCATTACCTTCCAGTTTAGTTTTCAACCCGACTGACTTCTTGACTTATGGCATGGAGGACTTTTTCCCCTGCTAGAACCTTTGTTGGACAAGCCTTCCTGTTTATATTGTGTCTCGGCTCTGAGTTGGTGACAGAACTTGCCTTTGGTAAGTTGGATTGTATGCCTAAATCATTCTGGTCGGTTGTCTCGATGTTTGGCACTGTGCAGAACTCCCCTTGGTCACTTGAGATGTTGTTGGCTAAAACTGAAAGCTCATGTACTACCTGTATTGGAAATATTATATATGCACCCATGGAAAATGAAAATACTAAAACTGTGTTTCTTAACATATGTGAAAAAGGGCAAGAGAAATGAAATGCTAAAATACCCCTTGAAGGTTATAAGAAAAGGTCCAAAAAGCAATGGTTAAATATATGCTGGCCTTATAAATTTGAATATGTCTCGGATGAAAGCTGCGATTAGCTGTGCTTTTAAGCATTGGTGAAGTCCCAAAGGGTCATATAGACCAAAAAGGCCATGGAAATAAAATTGATGATCCTAATGAAACTGGATCTAACTTGATGTAGTCATGATGCCTAAGTTGAATAAGCACTCTCTAAACAACTCAACCATTTGTGAGGCACTGCCATTCCTTGTGTTGTTGTTTGTCCGACATTGGTTTTAGTGAGTTTTTCCATTCCATATCCAAAGTGTCATGATGTTAAGTAGGAAATCATCCTTTGCCCTAGCTTGGTAAATTTCATCCTTCACCCTTTACTAGCAAATTGACTACAACTATGAAGTGAGTATAGTCCTGAAAGTCTAGTCTGAGTAATAATAACTAAAGCCTTATATATATATTTGGTTGATGTACTGCCAGTGAAATGACTGCTACTTGTTGTGATTGTTGTTTAAATGAGTTGTAGAGCATGTCTTAACCTTATAACACTTATAGCAGATGGATGATAGTCTGAGTTATATTATTGGTATTTGATCATTTACAAATGGTTATATTGTCTATTGGATATGGTTGATGATCAGGTAGAGACCTGAGAGGGGTATGAGTATACACCCTAGATGGATTTGGACTCTCTGAGTCTAATGAGACAGTTTATTTCCAGTTCCAGGCACTTACAGAGATGATCAGGTTCATTTTGCCTTTCTGATGCAGTTTTGCTTCACAGGATGATGTGTCTGAGCAGGGAGATGTTTCAGTTGGATCTCCTAGGGCGTTGTATGGGCATAGAGGGTGCAACCACTTGATTGTACCATAGTACCCCCTTTCCAGAGAGCCTCGTGGGCTTAGTTTGACAATGCAGGCACCCTAGGAGGCTGTTTTGGCAGGTTCACGTTTTCCGAGGCAGATTAAAAAATGATTAAATGGCTATTGAAGAAATCAATTTGGGCTACTAAGGCAAGGAAATGACATGGGATGAGTCATGATGATGAGAGTGATGTCCTCTGCACCTTCTCCAGCAGGTGCAGCACCTGATTGGGTCCACACTTATTTTTTGGACATTTTTATATTATTTTTTGGAGCTTTTGGGAGGCTCATGATTTCCTCAAGGAGGCACAAAGTCAAAGAATTAAAATATTATATTATTTTATTGTGCCATGGGGCACCCATAGGGAGTTAGTTAACACTCCATGGACCCACCATATGCTTCATTTATTTCTTGTTGAGTGGGGTACCCTCTTGTTGGGTGTTTTAGTCCACTTTGGTACTTTATGGTTATATTGATCCATGTATTGTATGTTGAGCTCATCTCAACCATTGATTAGAATATTTTGTCTTTTAATCTTAGCCACTCGTTTTGAAAGTGGTTAGGATTCGGTTATGATTGTGGTTCTCTCATTTCTATTTAAAGGAGAGAGCTTCTCATTTGTAAAGGGTCTTTGGCTCTTGGATCTGAATAATAGAAAGATTTTTCCGTGGATAATTTTTTGGCTCTGCTTTGCATATGATGTTCTCAAATGGTGATTGGATAGTCTTCTGCTTCCTAGCATTGTGGAAATTCATGTGAGATCTATATTTTTTCTGCTATCATTGTCTTGTCTACAGGAGGGCAAAATGGCTTGACCGTTTTTGCAGGGGGACCTCAACTCGTTCGGTTATCTTCGTCTTGGATCAAGGGGTTTTCATTAGTGTCATTGTGATCTATGATTACTTCTTTTTACTTTCCTATAGCATTTGGTTTCTTTATCTTGTTTTAGCAAATCTGATATTGTTGACATTTGCTCATGCAAGGTAGGGGGCGCATTGGTGGCTTGGGGCTTACATCTATCATAGAAATCACGTGGATCTTCCAGAATTGATCGGGATAGCAAGGATCATCGCTGTTAAGGATTATACAAGCATTTCCAGGTACGATCTAACAGGTAATTCTCTTCTCTTTAGCAGATCTCAATCCATTATACTTGTTTTCCTTCCATTTTTCTGAAAATCCCTAAAATACTAAAACACCCCTAAAAAATACTAAATTTTGGAACCGTCCGTTCTATGGCCAAACCATTGTTGGGTTTCATAGATCGGGCCTCCCCCTCATTGAATCTATTGCAACGCTGGTCAAATTCCTGCTGGTTTGACCTAGATCTGAAATATTGTCTGAAAACTGCATAGCGCCCCCACTGAAAATTTGACCGGCTAGGGTTTTGACTTTTTCTGATTTCTGACTTTATAGAATGATAGGTTGGGTCTCACACAGTCCAAATCACCCCCAACGCTGTCCAGATTCATGACAGTGTGACCTAGATCTGAATTTTAGACTGAAAACAACCCTAGCGCCGTCACTGAAAAACTGGACCTTTCCGGAGTTTACTGTTTCCGAAATATGACAGGCTAGGCTGATAGATCAGGTCCTAAGCACTCCAGAACACCCCTAATGTTGAGCTAGATTCAGCCTGCTTGCCCTAGAACTAAAGAATTCAGTTTTTCACCCTCTCATCCTTAATCATCAACTTTGACTTTTTCAAGATTTGACTTTTTCCAAATTTCTCTGAACCAAGTGTGTAGATCAGCCCCTCTTGATCCCATTTCACCTTCAACGCTGAGTTGGTTGTCTGCTGGTGGCCTCAGATCTATAGATCTGTCTCATCCAATGTTATC
>LPNX010060349.1:504111-525268 GCA_001517045.1 Pseudotsuga menziesii | reverse complement strand
AAACACCTTTATCCTATATAATTAGTAAATTACACATGGAGAATTTTTCTAATGAAATTCCTTGAAACTGACTCAACTAGATAATCAATCCTTGGGCTCCCGTTATAAAAGCAAACAGTATGCTTAGTATGATTTCTATAAAATTTCAACTTTATGTGAATAGTGAAACTGCATAAACTCCTTTTATTGGACTGCACATTATGCCTTCAATTAATTGACTTGAAGTGCATGGTCTTCAATGTTTCTATTTACTAGAAGCTTTATTTGCAGCTCATGAAATGACACATTGCAGATTGAAGAACATAATGCAATGTTTTATGTGCTTATGTTGTAAACAATTTCATCTTCAGAGCTGCTTCCTGTTGAAATTTGTTTCATGGTACACAGACTTGCACTTTTAGTGAACAAAACCCTAACTAAAACTGACTGAACATCTCTGAAATGGTAGACTGTCTAGATTCATAAATCTGGACTGTAAACTTACAAATGCATTTATTGCATTAAATGGAAAACACATAACAACAGACTGTTATGTGTTAGTTTGCATAAAACTAAGTTTTCTGGAAATTGTAACAGCACGTAGATAGCTGCATTCAATCACACATACTTGGATTACTCAGGAAAGAGGAAAGTTATAAAGGCAATAGCTCAACACTAATGTGTCACAGATTCACCCTGCCTTTCTTTTGTAGATTCACCTAGTGCAATACATCTCTGAGGTTCTGAACCAAAGTACATTAACAAAGAGGCTCCAAAGTACATCAGCAAAGTTTTATTTTCTGGTTTTTAAAAAAAAAAATTGAGTTTCTTGAGTCCCCAGTCCAGACCGGTCAGTTCGGCCGGTTTTGACCGGTTCGACCAGTTTTGGCCGGTTCCGGCTGGTTCCATACCCGGTCTGGAAAAAAATCCGGTTTTTTCAAAAAAGATTGCTGACCGGACCGACCAACCCTGTAAACCGGTCAGACCGGCCGGTTTTGCCGGTTCCGGTCCGGTTCCAATAACACTGTTCTCATCCAACCCTAGCGCTAGCCTTCCTTGACTGAATTCCTGCCTTATCTGAGCCATCCGGACCAAAACACTTATCTGGGTCCACAGATCAAGGTCTACCCTAGGTGGGTTTACCTCAACGCTGGGTGTATACTGACTCCATTGCCCAATGCACGAAAGGCACTGATCTCCCATCCTTAGCGCTAGCCCTGAATTGATCTCTTCCCCTTGAAATTGGTTGTTCCTTGATGACTCAGACAATCACACCTATTAACTTTTTCCATTGAGTCTGTCAGCCAGGTACTAGATAGTCCCGACTATTTTTCTGCCCATCTTGCCTTGGTTACGCTTCCCAAGGCAGAGATCATCTTCTTTAGTTGCTAGTACCAAAACCCTAGATCTAACCATTTCTCCCAAAGGTCATCCGATTACTGCTTTGGATTAGCCAATATACTGTTGAAGTCCTGATCCATCTACTGAATCCTACTCTAGATCTAGAGTTTCTGAACACCTTACACCTTACGTACCTCAAAGTGCATTTGATCTGTTCTGGTGTCTAGGTCTGATCTCTTCTGTGGGGAGTAGATCCGGGTCTCCCCCGTTGTTGTCTTGGACTTAGATAACATAAAGCGAAGACTGCCTTGATTTACGTGACAACTATCCATTTGGGAGTCTAGGCAGTCTTGGTTCCACCTCCCTAGTTGCTTGCCCCTCTACCATCCATCCTGGATTCAACATACATAGGCAACTACAAGGTTGGTGATAACAACTACCAACTTGAAAAAGTTGCAAGACTCAACTTCTAGTTCACAGAATGTGGACTCTACTCTAGACAGACAACTCATTGGTTCCCTGATGTATCTCGTGCATACGAGACCAGACATCTGCTACACAGTGAATGCATTGAGTTAGTTCATGTCAGATCTGAAGCACATACACTTGGTAGCCGCCAAACATGTACTCTGTAATATCCCAAATACTGATATTCTCTAATGTTCTATGATAGTGCTGACTCGCACACTCAATCTCATACAAATTTGCAAAATAACTGTGCATGCAAACTTGCCATGCAAAAATGCCCTAAAATATAGCTGAATTAGGGTTAGGGTTTTGCAGAGAGAAATTAACACTTACCACTGATATTCTGGCTGATAATGACTCCAGAGATAGCTGCATGCATATGGATCTGAATGGGTGGTCTAATGATACTCTTTACCTCCGGTGTTACCACCCCACAGTACCGTAAAAACCCTCCAAACTGACGGTGACGTTTTTGTAGGAGGAGAGGTCCATTCGGGCTGAAACTTTCTGGGCTTGTCCATCTATTGATACCGGAGAGATGGCCTGGCACATGCAGAGGTTTGGATGCCTCTAAGTGCCCTAGCGAATTGATTAGCAGTTCTGCTGCTCATGCCCCCAACTGATCTGTTTGGCTGATAGTTGCTCTAGGGGAGCAAACTAATGGCTGATAATCATTGCATACCGTAGGATAGGCCTGTTGAGAAAGAGGAAGCTGACATGCGGAGGAAAGACTGGGTTTTGTGGTCCCAGCGAATTCTTTTGTGTTTTCCCTGCTACTTCCGGCTGCAAAACGTGGATATGCTAATAACCCTTAGGAATGTGTTTGATCTCTGAATACTGTAGTATATGATGGATGCAATGGATAAACCTGGATGATCTATCCCAATAAGAGACTAGGGCAGATATCTCACTGTCGAACCCTCGCTAGTTGAAGACACTGTCTCCAACCCCAACTGTCGCGGCTGCACACTGTGCTGCTACTCGAAACTTCAAAATCAATCAACAATAATAATATCTCCCTTCTTTGGTCTCATAACCCTCTTAAATAGAGTCTCATGTACTTTTAAGGTTTGCATGTCACTTTTAGGGTTTTCGCTTCACTTTTGCATGCATGCAATTCTATTTTGATCTTGACTTTTAACACTAAAATAAGGCCTGCATGCTCCGCATGCTTTATGAAAATTTTCAAACCCCAACCCGGTTTCAAGTTCAGATCATTGCATATGGTTTAATGCCCAACCCCATTATGCATGTACATTTAAAAATTAAAATTTTTCACTGAAAACTTAGAAACACTTGAGATTCTTTCAACTTTATAAACTCAAAAAATTTCTAACAGCCAAATTTTCAAACACAGAATATTAAATCAGCCACTAATGAAATTTTTAGAGACTCAGATTTTTGACCAAAATGGTCCAGGAAAAACCCCCAAGGGAAAACCTATTCTGGAGAGAGATATTTTTATTATTTCAAGCAAACTTTAAATAAAAATACAGCAGTACTTGTCTTCACCAAATGCCTTGGTAAACGTGCCAATCAATCCCTGAATGGCCTACTGAAATTTTAGAATTTATTCTTCTCGAACCATGTGCCAGAAACAGCCCAGCAAAATTCTGCACAGTCTGCCTCGAAAAATGTGCCGTACGACCAGTTCCGTACGGTTGTACGGCCAAGAAATTTTTTTTTTTCAATTTTTTTTTTCAAAATTCTGCAGAAATCACTTCGAAAAACGTGCTGAAAAAATCTGCCATAAAAACTTCAAATTCTGCCCTGGAAAACATCCTGTTTGCCTTGCTGAAATTGCTGAAATAAAAGATTAATTCTTCCTTGGTTTTTGTGCCTCTGAAACCTGCAGAATTCTCCTTCTCTCTCCTTCTGTTTCTCTGGAAATGAAATCACTTCAAACCCTTCTCCTCTTCTTCTTCTTGCTCTCTCCTTTCTCAAAAATCTCTCTTGTGAAAGTGAACAATAGATTCGGTTTGCCTCTCCCCAAGCCCTTTTTGTTCATGGTAACTTCCTCTTTCAATCCAATGGTCTAGATTAGATTAGATTGAGGGTTCACAATAAATGCTCATTAAATAAATAATAAATGACATTTAGTGCACCTCATGTCATTTAATAAAGTGAAGACCCTTCTAATTAATCACTCACTTGACTTTATCATTAAATATGAACTTAGGATAAACCATGACTTAACTTTTAATAAAGTGATTTTAAAAATATAAAGTGTTTCTCACTTTATTAATTTAAATGACTAGGGGTCACCTTTTAAAGTGTTCTTGTCCACCCCAAGGCAACACAAGGTGAACAACACTTCCTTGGTAATTTTTCAACACTTTATGATATGAACTCTTATGGCCTTCTGACTACAATGATGACTTAATAATACTAATCTGAGGTACCTTTATGCTCCTAGTGCTATTAGTCCTTAGTTATTCCCTTTTTATAAAAACAGAACATTACATACTCAGATATGTGCAAGGGTATCACTTATGGGCTCAGGTATACTTCCAGCAGTGGAGTATTGTTATCTGGATATTCAGATTCAAATTGGGTTGGCAGTGCAGTCGACTAGAAAAGTACCTCTGGTTATTGCTTCAGTATGGGATTAGCAATGATCTCTTGGTCCAACAGGAAGCAGGGTTCCATAGCTCAAAGTACAGCCGAGGCAGAGTATATTGCTGCAAGTGATGCTTGCAAGGAAGCAGTTTGGCTCAGAAAGTTGTTATCTGATCTGTTCGAGGGAAAGCTTGACTCAACGATCATCCATTGCGATAATCCGCGTTGCATAAAGCTTTCAGAGAATCCGGTGTTTCATGATAGATCGAAATACATTGAAATGAGGTATCATTTCATCAGAGACCTAGTGCAGAGAGGTGCTTTGAAGTCGCAGTACATTCGTACAGATGAACAGATTGCAGATATCTTGACCAAGCCTCTGACAACATCAAAGTTCGTGTACTTTCGTGACAAGCTTGGTATGGCAGAGAATGCCTCTCTCGCTGAGAGGGAGTGTTGATTTTCTGAGCAGCATCGAGAGCCCTTCTCTTCGGAGAATGGGACCACCTGGTCCGGGACCACGGTGAAGACTCAACCCAGTGTTGAGTGACCATTCTGTTGAATGGTAGATATCTGGTATGGGACCATGATATAAACTCAGATCTGCCCTGGGTAGACTCAACCTTATGTTGAATAGACATTTGGTTCGAGACCACGATGTAGACCAGTCTAGGATTGGTAGACTCAGCTTAGTTCTGAGTAGCCATTCTCTAGGAGAATGAAGACACTGTAAGCCCTAGATTGGGTCTAGGCATGTGTGTGGCACTTTGACCCTTGATCTATGGGCTTGGTGTGCTTCTCCAAGGATTAGCTACCCTTGGTCAAGTTACCCTAGTACCCGATCTAGGTGTTACATAGTGTGTGAAAAGCATTAATAACTCTCTTGGTTTATGATGATGTACTTTTGAAATAAAAAAGTACAGGGGCACTTGGTAAAATGCCAAAGTCAAAAGTCAAAAGAAATAAAGACTTTTTGTACCATAGGAAAAGGACCACAGGTGGAAGACAAAATTAAATAAGGATTTCTTATAAAAGTCAAAGGAAAAAAATGAAAGTACCTTTTTGGTAAAAGTGAAAGTGAAATTAGGAAAATAATAAAAATATTATTATTTTTACTTTCCTAATCTTGTCCACCTAGAAGGACCACAGGTGGAAAACAAAATTAAATAAGGACTTCTTATAAAAGTCAAAGGAAAAAAATAAAAGTACCTTTTTGGTAAAAGTGAAAGCGAAATTAGGAAAAACATAAAAATATTATTATTTTTATTTTTCCTAATCTTGTCCACTTACAGGTGAACAAAGGCTACAAAAGAAAATCAAGCCTTCTCATTTGTCACACACTTTTGCTCTCACAGGTGAAAAAGACTATCTTATGTTCAAACCCTCATCTAGGGTTTTATCAGCGAAGTCCATCTTCAACATTTCATTTTTTGGGCAGTTTTCAGCAGTCTGATATTTTCAGGCAGTTTTCAGTAGTCTGATATTTTCGGGCAGTTTTCAGTAGTTTGATATTTTCAGTTAGTTTTCAGCAATCTGATATTTTCGGGCAGGAGAGAGAAAATTTCAGTTTTTCTGAGAAAGCTCTAAATTGGTAATTTTCTGTAATTCTAGAAATTGTGGGTAAAATTATTAGTCTGATTTTTACTGATGAATTTTACAGTTACTGTGGTCAAAATCCAGATATGGATTTGAGGAACTTTTTGAAAAATTTCTTAAGCCATCTCATTTACGAGATGAGCTATTAATGCTTTTGGGGTTTTTGTCCTTTGAAGGTTTCCCCAGTGAAAAATATTGTGTCCATGTGTGCTGATGTGATGAATGTGTTTTTACTGCACTACTGATCTATTTATGTTTATCTGCAATTTTTTAAAGTTTATGCTAATGCTGAAAATTCAACAGGATGATGGTTCAAAAGTTTAAAAAAATTAATGAGTGAGAAAATTTTAAAAGAAATAAATGATTCAAAGGTTATGCTCATTGCTAACTCAAACATTGGCTAAATATCCATGAACCATTAACCATCGATTGCAAGCTAAAGATAGCCATTGAATGTGAGTGATCAAACCTTAATGAATTTGCCAAGAGATAATCCATGATCTTGTTGCCCAAAGAATAGATCAAGAAATGTAAAACAAGGAGTTAAAGATAACCCTACAAGTTCATCCCATTAAACATTGTTGATCTAATGAGATTGCTGTTGTAGATTTAAGTTGAAATAACCAACAATAAAATATGAATTCCTTTAAACCAATAAGAAAGATAGTAAAACCATAGAAGGTGCTGATTCAAAGAAATTAAGGAATGCAAGTGAATATGAAAATAACTTAAAAGAAATGCATCTTATTTAACCATAGATTCTTATTTTATTGCTGGAGTTGTGAATAGAATAGAGTGATTAATTCCAGAAATTCACCCACAACTTTGAAAGATTGTTAACAAACAATTGAATACTTATGAGATAAAGTTTGTGTGGTTATTAACAATAAAGATTCCAGCAACTTAGATGTATGGAGTTGAGTGCAAAATTGCTAGACATAACAAGTAACTATTGCAGAAATTTAAGGTACAAAAAAATTCAGAATGACTTAGTTACTTGAGCATGCTATTAACATATAGGAAAAATATGTTAATATGCTAACAGTAAATGATTGGTTTTCAGATCTGTTAAATGTAATTGATATGTGCCAATAAATCATGTAATAAACCACCCAAGATCTTAAAAATACCTTGGAATTATTGTTCAAGAATCTTAAGGTGTTCAAAATAAAAATAACTCATTAAACAACTAAAGGTTCAAACCATCTAAAGATATGTGAAATGATTTGAATTTAGAACTAAACTAAATCTGAAATATAACATACATCCCAGGTTAATTCTATTTGTTACCAGCAAACAGAAGATTACCATCTCATGAAAAATAATTATGAAAATTGCATGAACTTGATAAAATGAAGGGCTGCCCCCAAAGGGGATTGATCTACCTATCCTTTGCTTAATCTTATGTGTGAAATTAAGTTAGATTCCAGATTTTAATACCAGTTTTTTAAAGGACATAAATTAAATTTGAGTGGCTAAAATGAAGAGATGAACTCTCTGGACTAGTGCCTAGACGCTTAAAGAAAAAGGCAGAGGGTTTATAAGAAAACAAAAGAAGTTTATTGGTCATCAAAGAGTAGGAGTGGATAGAAGAGCTCATGCCCTTATCTAATCTTTCATAGCCAAGTATAGTTTCTCTTTGAATCAAGTGGAAAATTCAAAAGCTGAAATCACCCTAGTAAACCTGCATGCAGAGTCTAAACATTTTACTACAAGAAGCACATAACATGAGCTGAAAATGGTGCTACTTAGTAAATAAAACATGCAAATCTTATGAAAAAATTTACCTCAATCTTAATGCAAGGCTCACAACATAATGAAAGAATCCATACTTACACATTATACGCTTGTAGCTTCTACTTCTACACATTTTAGCCAATACACTTAGCATAAAAAAGAAAATAGACACAAAAAGTAGCAAGAATGTCAGGAGGTATACACTTTAGACATTATACACTTTATTCACCAAGTTAAAGCAACCAATACAATGAGAGAACTGTCTCTTATATAGGATCAGAGACCAAATAACTCATCTATAGAAAATAATAAAATACCTCATGACATGGCAAAAAATAACAACTTGAAATCCAAAACCATAACTCATTTGACCATGTGAGGGGGGGCGCAGCGCTAGAGAGATGAGAGGAATAATGCATGAATATTCAAATCCTATAAGATGTGAGGTGCTCTAGAAGGTGTGGTCAAACAATAGTAAAGAAAGGACAAAACCCTAGGTTTTGACTAATCAACCACTTAGATGTAACAACCTCATCCATATATGTGACAAGTCAAAGCTAGCAACTCACTCTCCAAGAAAAGTGGATGAAGGAGAGGAGTGATCCGATAGATATGGTCAAAGGAGTAAGTGCAAGGCCAGAACCCTAAGGTTTGACCAATCAAACACTCCATGAAGCTAGTGCTCTCATCAAAATCCATGAATAAGTGTGCAAACCTCCTCACAATAGGGGCACCCTCATAAAAAACCAAGTCAAATTGATGAATGCTCCAGGATAAGGTGGCACGTTTGGCAAGAATAGTCCCCTTCAAGGTGCAATGGATCACATAGACAAGTCAACCCATGATGAAGAATGCCTCAAATAAGGGATCACTCTAGGAAATGATGATTCCAAGTGTCACAAGAGTCCAATAGATGTCATAAAACCTAGAAGACTCCTATAGAAAGAACACTCCTCCAGTAGATGTCATAAAACCTAGAAGACTCCTATAGAAAGAACATTCCTCTAGTACATGTCCCTTGATAAGATGAGACATAAGGATCATGGGTTTTGCAAGGGGGCGTTGCTCACATTCATCATGTAGCTTCGTTTCCCTTATAGTACTTTGAATCTTTCATCTTTGACTTAGGCATCATACATAGGAATAATATAGAGACCTGAGAACATGACATATGATAAGTTAATTGTGAAAGGGAAACATGATGAAAGTGGGTGAAATGGCTTGTGAAATGACATGGGATGAAAAATGGCTAGGTAAAATGTTGTGAGTGACATGAAATGATTATTACACTTAAATTCCTAGGGATACACCTAACTCACAAGTTCATACACTTAATCTAAGGAAGAATTATAACCACACCATGATACATCCTTCGCTACGAAACAACAATCTAAGATACATTAGCCATTATAGAGAACATCATCGACCCCCTATGGTCATGTCCACACATAAGAAAACTTTTACCATTAGTCAACTAGAAAGCATATGTCATAACATTGGTGTCAACTGAATGACACCATCGATCCTCAGTGCATATCATGGTGATTGAGCAAGCTGAAGGTGTCTTTGGAAAATAGCCATGGTCATACCGTAAATCTCATCTGTGGAATTGCTGGATGTGATGGAATATCACTTAAGCAATGATCATCAAGTCACACCTACATGCTTAGGGGTAACAATACCAAATTTGAAGTTGGGTACCGAGTTGGATTTAGATTTGGTAGATTCTTCAATATATAGACAATTGTTTTGATATTTGATGTATCTGGTTAATACAAGACGAGATATATATTATATATTTTATAGTGAACACTTTGAGCTAGTATATGGTCGAGTCAAGGTAGATTCATTGGGTAGTTGCAAACCACGTGGTCTGTTATTTGAAGGGCCTGGTACATCATGGTCGCAGTTATTTCGGAGACAACGAGTTCATGCTATATGGGTTTGTTGATGCGAGACTGAGTAGGGGATGTTGGTGATAGGAAGAGTACTTCAAATTGTTGCTTTAGTTTGGGTTCAAGAGTGATATCTTGGTTTAGTAGGAAGCATGCTTCAATGGCATCGAGTTTAGTAGAGGTAGAGTACATGGCAGTCAACATTGCTAGTTGTGAAGCCATTTGGCTTTGCAAGTTGATATAAGAGTTGACAAGTGAGATGTTGGAACCTACTGTTGTTTATTGTGACAATTAGAGTTTGTACCAGACTTTGAGAATCTATTATTCCATGACTAGTCAAAGTACATTAAGATTGGGTAGCACTTTCTCTGGGATGGGGTTCAAAAGGGAGTAGTGGCTCTAGAGTATGTTCATATAGATCAACAAGTTGCACATATCTTGACTGAGCCCTTGGCAACTAGAAAACTTGAGATGTTTAGGAGGAGATTGGGTTTGGTGGAGAACACTTATTTTACAAAAAGGGAGTGTTATATGTTTTTACCTTTGATTGCTCAACTAGTATTCTCCACTTGTAATGGTGCTCTAGTTGGATTATTCTTGGTTCCTGTGTGTGGTAGTAGAGAGAGAATTGTGGGTGGGAGGGTGCAACACTAGTGGAATAAAGGAAGCACATAATAGTTATGTAGGCACTTCGATAAAGTTAAAATAGTTCTAGAATTGGAGCCACTGTTTGAATTTAGCTTTCAATTAACTAGAGTTTGATTTTTGCATGCATCATCTAATATTAAAGAAGGGCACACATCCCTAGGTTGTTGAGGGCCAGGGCACTTGCATGAGGAGTTGAGTGACGACAATCCCAAAGGGGAATGTGCATGCATACTGTAGAAATTTGACAAAAATTCATGTTATCACATAAATAGTAGCCGAGCTACCATATTCTATTTTTCAGATTTCAGTACACTTTTCAGCTAGTTCCCTTACATATGAGATGCTGAGATGAGCATCTATGGTGGATCATTATTTGATGATGGACTATAGTACTCTCCCATGCCATGACTGAGTCTTAGGACACTCAGATTTGAGGACTGATGTAGTCATTTAGCCAGTTGTAGAGTAGGTAGTAGTGCCTAGAGTTGCATCAGTGTTTTCTCATTGGACAGATGTTGGTTCAGATGGTTATTTACATGCTTATGACTCGGCTTATACTATCTTGTGTTATGGTTATCATTGCTCTTATACTCAATTTTGTGACATGTATTAGCATTTAGTGTCATGATCTGGAGGTCATATAAATATGTGGACTTGGTTGTATTGATATTATGTATGTATGTCCCTACTTAGACCTAGAAGAATTTGACCCATACTCATTGGTTTTACCCTCCTTAGGGAGAATAGAGGTAGTCATTCCTACCATACTTTGGCTTGCTAGTGTTGGTTTCATTATTCACTATCTCCGCTCATCCATTACCTTCCAGTTGTGTTTGCAACCCGACTTACTACTTGACTTGTGGCATGGAGGACCTTTCCCCACTAGAGCCTGTTTGTTGGACAAGCTTCCCTGTTTATTTGTGTCTCGTCTCTGAGTTGCCTAGGCTGTGTTGGCTAAACCTGAAACAAGTAGTGCTGCCATCAATACAATGTATTTGGAAATGAAATGAATATCTTATGAAAAAGCCTATTCATGAAAAGTAGTGTTTTTAAACATACATGAATGCAAGGCAAGCCTAATGAAATTGGCTTTGAAGTACATCGAAATGAATATCTTAAAGCATTCATGAAAAGTAGTGTTTTTAAACTTATGAATGCATGAAGCCTCAATAATAAAAATCCGTGTAATAAATAGTAAATACATGGACCAAGGCTATGGAAAATCAAAGGCCCAAAAAGCAATGGTTCTTAAAAGTTATATCCAAAGATTGCTGGCCTCACTTGTATTGATTTGGATTGTGAGCATTTGTCAAGATGAATAAGCACCTCTGAACGTAACTTATCCATTTGTGAGACATTGCCATACCCTGTGTTGTTGCTTGTCCGGCCTATGCTAGAGAGAGTATCCCCTTTCCATATCCAAAGTGTCACTATGTTGAGTTAGTAGTCACCCTTCAGCCTAGCCTTTGGAATTTTAGCCTTCACCCTTCATTAGTAAATTGATTACAACTATGAAGTGAGTATGGTCTTGAAAGTCTGGTCTGAGTTATAATTAATAAATGAAACCCTTTGTATTTGGTTGATAGATCGTCAGTGAAATGATTACTACTTGTTATAATTGCTATTTGAATGATTTGTAGAGCATGTCTTAACCTTTAAACACTTGCAACAAATGGATGTTAGCTTGGGTTATATTATTGACCATTTACAGATCATTATTTTTATCTGTCTGGGCATATTGGATATTATTCTTGATCATGTAGAGATCTGTAGGGTGTATGAGTATGCACCTTAGATGGATTTGGACCGAGTCCAATGAGACAACTTGTTTTTAGTTCTGAGCAGTTACAGGGAATTGGGATGATCTGGCTCAGTGTACCATTCTAGAGCATTTTTACCTTGCTGGAAGGCCTGTCTGAGCAGAGAGATGATTTATTTGGTTCTCCTAGGGCGCTGTATGAGGAGGGGGTGGTCCAGCCACTTGATTTTACCATATTACCCCCCTCCCAGAGAGCCTGGTGGGCTTAGTTGGATAACGCGGGCACCCTAGGAGGCAGTTTTGGGCTAATGACGTTTCTCGAGGCATGTAAAAAATAATTAAAATGGCTATTGAAGAATTCGATTTGCGTTACTGAGGCAAGGAAATGGCATGGGATGAGTTTTGATGATGAGTGTGATGCCTTCCACTCCTTCTCCAGTAGTTGCAACACTTGGATGGACCCACATCCATCTATCCGACATATTTTATTATTCTCTGGAGCTTTTGGAGGCTCACGATTACCTTAGAAAGGCACTATTTTTCATTTAAAAAATTATATTATTTTTATTGTGCCATGAGGACACACTAGGAGAGTTAGTTAACACTCCTTGGACCCACCATGAGCTTTAATTATTTTTATTGAGTGGGATCGCCTCTCCTAGGGTGATTTGGTCAATTTTTAGATTATATTATTGTATTGATCCATGTACTCTATGTTGAGCTCATCTCAATCGTTGATTAGAACATTTTTATCTTTTAATCTTAGCCACCCTTTTGAAAAGTGGTTATGATTTTGGTTCTCTCATTTCTATTTAAAGGAGAGAGCTTTTTATTGGTAAAGGGTCTTTGGCTCTTGGATCTGAATAATAGAAAACTATTATTGTGGAAATTTTTTGGATCTCCTTTGCATCTGGTGTTCTTAGATGGTGATTGGAAAATCTATTGCTTCCTAGCATTTGGGTATTTGTTGTGAGATATATATATTTTTCGAGAAACATTGTCTTGTCTACAGGAGGGCGACTTCAACTTGGGCATTTTTGCAGGGGTTCCTCAACTCGCTTGGCTTGGATGCGTTTTGTATCAGGGGGTTTTCATTAGTATCAATGCGATCTATGATTTCATCTTGCTATTTTTCTGTAGCATTTGTTCTTTTCTCATGACGCAGTAAATCTGATATGGTTGACGTTTGTTGTGCAAGAGAGAGGCGCGCAGTGGCTTCTTTGGGCAAAACATTGGACATAGAAACTCCCTCAAATCTTCTCAAATTGATCGAGACAACATAGATCATCACTATCAAGGCATCTACAAGGTTTTCCAGGTAAGATGTATAGGTTAGTATTTATTTTCTAGATCTCAATCCATTGGCATCTTCATTTTCATCTTGAAACCCTAAATATTAAAAATAGAAAAATACTATAGATCAAACTGCTTGATCTTGGGGAAAACCATTTCTGGGTTTTGTAGATCGAGTCAAACCCTAAGTGGGTCTTCCTCAACGTTGGGCTAAAAGTGACTCCATTGGCCTAAATCCCAAGGCACTGATCTTTAAACCCTGGCGCTACCCTTCCTTTTGCCTTTTTCTCTTGCGTTTTGACCTTTTCCTTGTGGCTCGGGTGATTTGGCATTGTCATACCTTCTTTCGAGTCTATCCCTCGGTACTAGGTAGCCCCAATCCTGTTTTTACCCTCCCTGCATTGGTCATGTTTCCCAAGGCAGCGGATATCTTCATCTTTTGCTAGTACCTTAATCTTGGATCTAGTATTGGGCTTATAAGGCACTTGTGTCTTGAACTTGGATCAAATTTCACATCTCATAAACTCTGATCCAAGTCTTAGTTCACCTAGTGATGTCATCCATAGATCTAGGGTTTCCTCCATCTTACACCTTACGTACTTCAAGTCCATTTGATCTGATCTGGTAATCTGATATCTCCTGTCATGAGTAGATTTGGGTCTCCCCCATTGTTGTTTGGGCTAAGACAACATCAAGTGAAGATTGCCTCGATTGCCGTGACAACCATCCATTTGGGAGTCGAGGCGATCTTTGTTCCACCTCTTTAGTTGCTTGTCCCTCTACCGTCCGTCCTGGATCCACCTCATAGAGGCAACTACAAGTTTGGTTATAACAATTTAGCTTTTTGTCAAACACTTAGTTTACCCAGATTTCAGACTTCAAACTTGTCATTAATAAAAATACCTCTCACGCATTTAAATCAACAATCCAACAAGCTGAAACACTGAAACTAAGTCTGTAGCAGTGGAAAAATCACATAAAAAACAACAGACTGATAAACCCATAAAACAACATAAATTTTGGTCAAGATGACCCTGCAAACCTCCCCCTGGGGAAAACTAGTCCAAGAGAATTTTACTGCAGCATTTTCAGGAAAAAATGTCAATTTACAGCAACATTTAAATTAGCATTAAATGACTGTACCAGTGCCTCGATTTCTATGCAACACCTCAATTTCCGTGCCCAACTGATAGTACAACTTGTACGGACTCCACAACAACAACCCACTTCAAATTTTGTGCTCAGTAGTCCTCGAAATTCATGCCCAGCAATCCGTACACTGTACGGTCCCTCGAAATTCGTGCCAAGTAGTCAGTACATTGTACGACCTCCTCAAAAAGCGTGTGCAACAAGTACAGTATGGACTGTATGGTACAGTATGACCCAACAAAAAATAAATGTCTTGGGATGCGTGCCTAACTCCTCGGGAAACGTGCCCACTTGAGAAAAAATTTCTCCTTGGGATTTGTCCCCACTTGAGAAAAAATACAGTTCCCTCTCTCATTGAAAATTAACCCAGCCAAAATGCTCACTCTTGGAAATGCTTTCCTCGTCTTGCACACTACCCTAGGCTCTCTCTTATAACTTGAGAGTGACTTTTCACCTTCTCCAATCCCTAAATCCAAAGGCCTAGATTAAATCTTGCATTTTCAAGATCAATGGTTGAGAAACTTTCCCTCCAAGAGCGGTTACATTTAATTTTAATAAAGTCACTATTTACTTTATGAAATAAGTGCACTTTATCTCATAAAGTCACCTTATAAAATTAAAACAAGGGAATACTTTATAAAAAGTCCCATTACATAAGAGCCACTTTAAAACTTTATAAAACACCATTACAAAGTAAAGTAGCCTAGCTAGTGCATGGTCACTTCCGCATACAAGACAAAAACATGTGAAGTGCCTCTAGAGCTAAATCACTAACACTCCCTCTTAGCGAGGGAGGTACTCACTACCATCATCATCAGGTCCCGTCCTCAAATCCATCACATTGTTCGTTGTAGGAGCTCCCTCTGAACCTGGAACCAACGCTACTACCTACACTGAACTTGAATACGAAGATAACCTCCTGGCAGCCACCCTGGATCCTGATCTCCTAGGAGAGTCCACTGTCCAATCTCGAGCATTGGTTCTCTCATACTGGCTGAGTCTCTTGCCAGTACTTAGAAGAGACTCCCTCTCTTCCATTGGAACTTGAGACTGTACCATTGGCACCATGCAGCCTCAAGAGCCTCCTGCTCCTCGTTTGATTCATCTACCGTGGGTTGTGCACTGAACTTGTACAACTCACCGAATCGATCACCAATCAATTGTGGATCAATCAGTCCCACTCTCTTCGACTATATTTTAACATGTCCCAGTCTCCAGATCATCTCTATCTGGAAATATGTACATATGTCCCCTTCGAAACAATGTCAAATACCCTACATCCTCCAAGGCTGAGACCGAGAGCAAGTTAACCCTCATCCCTGGAACAAAGAGAACCCCATCCTGCTCAATGTATCCTCCATGACTAAGTTGGAATCTGACATTTCCAACTCCTTGCACTGCATGTGCTTGTTTCCCTTCTGACTGAACAAATTGGTCAGGACCAGTCTCAGAAATGATACGGAATATATGCCATATTTAGTCATATGAGGAGAGGCTCCAATGTCAACATACCAAGTACCATTCTGAACAACTCCATTGCTACTGGCACTAGAAATAAGGGAGAACAACGGGAACTCCTTCTCGAATCTTCTCGCAAAGTCCTCTACTTCTGTTGAAGCTGCAACAATCGTATCCTCCTCCTCCTCCTCCTTCTTCTTAGGACACTAAGAAGCAAAGTGGCCATACAGGCTGCAAGCAAAACATCGAACTTTGCTCTAGTCCTTCTTGGACTTCTTCTTGCTCTTAGCAGAAAGAACAACATTCTCTTCATTAGCACCCTTCTTCTGTCCACTACCTTGAGATCCCCTTGAGATCCTTTCCGGATCTCCTTCTGAGTGAAATCATCCCATAATCTGCTCCAATCTAGGAGGTTTTCTATAGCAACCACACACTACACAAAGACTTCCCATTCCTTAGTGAAGCCCTTTCAAGGCTATCCTCACTAACTCAGAATCAGAAATGACTTCTCCGACTGCAGCTAGCTCATCTTTTACTTGGGCCATCCAGGTAAGAAAAGATGCTACACCCTCACCCTTGGCCATCTTGGTTCCTTGCAATTTTTCCTTGACAACCATTATCCGGTTCTCATTCTTAGCCTCATACAAGCCTTTCAATGTAGTCCACAATTCATAAGTAGTCTTCTTCTCAGCCACATGTGGAATAAGGTGGCCCTTTATACCATCCAGGATCAACCTTTAAGCTTTGGCCTCTTTTACTTCATGAATATCCAAAGCAACAGGATCATATTCAAGAGGAGTTACCACGGTGCTAACCATGATCCATAGTTTGTTTTCCTTGAGAACAACAGTCATCCTGACTTTCCACTGCAAGTAGTTGGACATACCATCCAATTGATCTTCAGATCTAATGCAAGCAACCATCTCTGTTGTCAAAGAAAACAATAGACCACCAAAAGAACAAGAGTTTCATTCTTTCCCCACCACCTGCAAGTCACATCCAAATAAGGTCTTCTAATACACAAGTTGTTAAAAAAAACACAGCAAGAACCCTTACCCAACAACTCAACAATACTGTTGTACCCACAATCAACTGTTATCATAGAGCCCCAACTCTGATACCATGTAGAAATTTGACAAAAATTTAGACTTTTGTCACACACTTAGTTTACCCAGAATTCAATCTTAAAACTTGTCATTAATAAAAATACTTCTCATGCATTTAAATCAACAACCCAACAAGCAGAAACACTGAAACTAAGTCTGTAGTTGCAGAAAAATCACATAAAAAACAACATACTGATAAACCCATAAAACAACATAAATTTTGGTCAAGATGACCCTCGAAAACCCCCTTGGCGAAAACTAGTCCAAGGGAATTTTATTGCAACATTTTCAGGAAAAAATGTCAATTTACAACAACATTTAAATAAGCATTAAATGACTGTACCAGAGCCTCAATTTTTGTGCCCAGCTGAGAGTACAGGCTGTACGACCTCCATAGCAGCAACCCACTTTGAAATTTGTGCCCAGCAATCCTCGAAATCTGTGCCCAACAATTCGTACACTGTACAACCCCTCGAAATTTGCGCCCAGCAGGCCGTACAATGTACGACCTCGAAAATCGTGCCCAACAGGCTTACAATGTACGACCTCCTTGAAAATCGTGCCCAACAAGTACAGTACGACCCAACAAAAAATAAATGTCTTGGGATGTGTGCCCAACTCCTTGAGAAACATGCCCACTTGAGAAAAAAGTGTTCTCCTTGGGATTTGTGCCCACTTGAGAAAAAATACAGCTCCCTCTCTCTCTGAAAATTAACCCAGCCAAAATGCTCACTCTTGGAAATGCTTTCCTTGTCTTGCACACTACCCTAGGCTCTCTCTTATAACTTGAGAGTGACTTTTCACCTTCCCAAATCCCTAAATCGAAAGACCAAGATTAAATCTTGCATTTTCAAGATCAATGGTTGAGAAACTTTCCCTCCAAAAGCAGTTACATTTAATTTTAATGAAGTCACCATTATAAAGTGCATTTTATCTCATAAAGTCACTTCTTAAAAATTAAAACAAGGGATTACTTTATAAAAAGTCCCATTACATAAGAGTCACCTTAAAACTTTATGAAACACCATTACAAAGTAAAGTAGCCTAGCTAGTGCATGGTCACTTCCGCATACAAGACAAAAACATGTGGAGTGTCTCCAGAGCTAAATCACTAACACATACATGCTACAATGATCCTCTAGTTGCGGTGCACTATCTCTGGCATTGCTATTCATGCAAGATGGCACAGTAGTTGAATGGATTAGGGTTAGGGTTTAACTTTTGTCAGTTAGAAGCACATCACACGTGATTCCAAATACATTATAAAAGAAATGAAAGCTGCATCACTCTGTTGTTTAGTGATTTTATGTTTTTGAGCTATAGCATTAAAGTTCATTGTTTCCTAGATTTAATAGAACAATGATGCAGATTTGAGAGATTTTTTTTCACTTGTGCATTTTCTGTTAGTGTTTTTAGCAGCATGTGTTTGTAGATTTTAGTATTCAAAGATTGCAATTTTGATAGGCTTTAGTTTTAAGCTATATAGGTTTTATTTATTCTTAGAAGTGCAGAATATGCTTAGCATGGTTTGGTAAATTTCAACACAATGAGATCATGTCAACTTCATGTTTCAAATTTTTTTTTCTTCAAGCATTTTCGATCATCTTAGTAATGTTTTTGTCATAAGTAGGCAATACAAATTATCAATATCACTCTAGGCATAGACTATGTCAGTGTGAAAATAAATTTTGAAAAATTACTGATTTCCCACATTTTGGGGAGTTACTTGCTGAGAAATCGTAGCATAAAAATCATGTTTTTTTTGTGAGTTTGGAAAAAATCACAATTATTTTTGGAAAAAAAGTGTTTTGTCAAAAACTCATGTTGACTTACAATAGTGCATTTGAAGGGCAATTTAGGTTGGATTTGCCTCATTTTCACTTGTTGTCTACACTTTTGTGAGAGAGAAGAACGTTTCATTGTGGTTAGAGGGTGAAAAAGCTTGGTGTTTAATTAGTGCTAGTGGATCTCTCGTGCAATTTGTTTTCTTTTGGTAAGTAAGCTGAACCTTGTATTAGATAACCAAAAAGAGAATTATAAAGAGTCTTTGTAGAAATAGAGATTTAGGACAGCATTACCTATCTGATAAGAAAACATCCCGACCAACTACCCTTACAAAGCAAAAACCACAAGTCACAGACCTTTCTCCTGTGAGACATTACCATGAGCAAAGTATAATTATGCATCCCCCTAAACCCTTCTACCCAGTCCAGACCCTACCCAGAGTTACACAGTAAAGCCAAATTTTACATATTAACATTCTGTCAGAATTCCAAAAAAGAAATGTCACGTCCCCTCCTGTCCACTAGAGAGAGAACGCGACCATAACTGCTCGCTCTGATTGTTGCAAGAGCATCAAGCTCAAAGTTCATTGAATTTTGTAAGTATTTTGATGGATTCTTGATTTTTCAGAGATCTATAGAGGCATGAATTCATCTTGCGTTCACTCTATTCAAGTTTGCTGATGAATTCTCCAACTTCCCAATAGCAGAGAAATTGATCCTGTCAGTGATCAATTCGACGATCTATGAAGAAAGATCTCAGAGGAGATCGAACGGCGGAGAAAGATCGCGACGAAAATTGACGATCATCATTTGTTCCGCAGTTGGAGACAGATCAACGACTTAGAATCAACCCGCAAGAATCAGTGGTGCAGAAAGCTTGAGTTTGCGGAATCGGGGAAATATGGAAATTGTGATCCTGCATGCTGCATGCCGTATCCCGCATGCAGAATAGACCGTTGCGGAAAGGAGAGTTGCGGAAGGAAATCTGCGGGGAACAAAATTTACAGAAGGACGTTTCCGCATCCCGCAAGTTGTGGAAGGAAAATTCAACCTGTTAACAGAAGTCTTGGGCAGATTTAATCATTCAGGCCATCACCAATTCGACAATCTAAGCCCCATGACATAATATAGAATGCATTGAACTTAAAAACATACACAGATGTGTAAAACATGCAATATATATATATATAGCAGAAGCAAATTCATTCATCCAAGCATTCAACATGGTCATCACAATTCATTAAACAAAATACAGTTGCAGATATTACACCCAAGAAAAACTTATCTTGAAAGAAGCTTGTCCCGCAACCAGCTACGTCGCTGCAACGTTCCATCCAACCATAGGCCAGTGCGCTCATCAATTTCTCAGCAGCACTGCCACCCTCGAGCTGGGCATGATTCCCACAAGGAATAAGGAACACTAGCAGGCTCACACATAGCCAAGGATACAACAAAACTTAGCCAAGCCAACACAGTTGGGTTTATCAGGCTGCAAACAAACAAGCCAATATATTGCCTGGGTTTATCAGACTGTAGTCAGTCAAGCCAACATTCACATTAAGGACCAGCCAAGCCAACTAACAGATGGGTTTATCAGGTTGCAAAGGAGTTGGAAAGCTTGAACTGCTAAGCTAGTGAGCTCAATCACCGAGCTATGGATACCTGCACTAGATCGGGCTTGGCTCCTAAACCATTTACACACCCAACAAAAGGAAGCATCCCCTTCTCTGTTACACAGTCCCTCAGGCTATGCCTTCCATTCCAGTGCTGTTCATGGTGTGCAAAGAAGAAAACCAACCCCTCTAGATCTATTTGTGAGGCTCCTTCCTACACTAGGTTTATCAAGCTAGTTCAAACCCAATTCCACTCCAAACCAGTTCGGACCAAGGAAAAATATGTACACTCAACAAACCACAATGTCAAAACAGCAAAACAGGATTCCACTCAATCTGTGACAAAGGAGACCATTCCACAACAACACTGAGGAAACCACAGATGGCACTCTTTCTCATAAAATCGAGTGATCTCCACTACTCATTCGTTCAGCAAACAAAGGAGACCCCGAGCCTTTGCGCAGCTGAGGATGGTAACAACAGGCGATCAACTCAAAACAAAACGCATAGCGCATGGATAGAATGGAATAGAGAATGATCAGAATGGACCACAATGTTTCGGTGAGAGCTAGATGATGGACTGGGCATGCACATTCAGGAAAAAAAACTGAAAACGTGAAGGATGGATGATAAAAAACGTCCCCCCTGCTCTCCAAAACGTGAGGGAAGATGAAAACGTGAATGCATGAGGGAATGGGCATACGTTTTTGGGTGTTTTCTTTTGACACATGGATTTTCCCCAATGGCTCAAGGTTAAACATTCCCCCCCCCT